>SSSI01010188.1:0-18584 GCA_004796505.1 Oryzaephilus surinamensis
GTCTTGACTTGTCGGCGACCACAGATCGTGTCGATTCGATGCCACTGTATTATTTAAATTATTATTGTTCGTTGGTGATGTGGCCAATGGTGGTGCAGCTGTCACTATGGCGGCGGCACCAGCTTGTTGTTGAGATGAAGCACTCCATGGATCCAATTTTGGTGTACTTGATGCCGACGACAACGGTTGCCATGGATCAGAAATGGGCGGAGACGATAACGAGCTCGAGTGTTGCCATGGAGTCGACTTTAAAAACAAAACAATATTATTAATATTGTTTTTTTTTAAGAAAAATTATTAATATATATCTGTCTCAATTCTATGTGCACACCTGATTTGAAATTTTAGAATAATTTTTCGTTACATGGTTTGCAATACTGAGAGAAGAAGAATTTTAGTGGATATTTTCTATAACCTAAAATAATTGTCAAATTTTTCATAGATGTGTTTCGGAGATATATTTTCTTAAATATACATTTAATGGATATTTTATTATTAGTACAATGTTGTTATAACCAATTTTTAGTGAATTTGTATTATACATTGTATATTTAAATTTAATTGAAAATATAAACTGTCATCTATTTCAAAATTTGATTGACAATCGGTAACACGGAATTTTGTTGCCAGCCACGCAGTGAGTACCACACAAAATCTGGTGTGCACATAGAATTGAGACAGATTTTAGTAATATTTTTCCTGTAAAAAATTCGATGTAACTTTTTCTTTACAGGAAAAATACTGTAGTTTGTAGTTTATTTGTAAATAAACACCAGTCTAGTTTGTAACGCAATTTTTGTTTATAAATAAAAAAAAACAGTCTATAGTATTTTTCCTATAAGAAATTCTGTTCTATAAGATTTATAGGAAAAATACTATAGAAAAGCCACGTTAGTCATTTGAATATGTTAATTAACAAGCAAAATCGAGCGATACTTTTTTCATAATACATACCAACGGTATAAAATTACAGGACTGAAGAACAATATAATGAATTAATCATTTGTATAAATTATTTTTGTATAAAAAAAATTGATATTTACTTGAGGTCTAGGCGGTTGTGGCATTCCCCATGGATCAACAACACCACCACCACTACTATTCACTTCTGCTCCAAGATTCACATCCAACAAATCAACTAAATGACTTTTAGGTTGTGGTTTTTCTTGACTGGCTCTAAAAATAAATTTGAAAACCGGAATTTAGTCGGAAAAACAATTCATTAAAACAATTATTTACTTGAAATCTTGTTGACTTTGACTTAAGGCCAATTGTAATCGAACATCATCCGACTTCCGTTTCTGTTCTTCCTGTTCGGCTTCTTCCCTGCTCATTGCCAATGCCAATTGTAATTGTAATTCTTCTTCGCCGGCCGTTTGTGGCCTGGCAATTTCAATATCACGTGGCAAATCACCAGTTTCTCTACTATTCCAATCGCCACGAAATGCTGGATATTTCGGACTTGTTGGCGTATCCAAACCACCATCACTGCCAAAGGCGCTAGCATTTTGTGCAAAACGTTCTTTTGCTTTCAATGCACGCGCCCGTTCGTTTTTCAATCGTTCGTCGTCTTTTAATAAATTCGCCAATTGTTTGGCTTTTTCCCGTACATTTTGTCCTTGGTCTTTACCCTCTTCCAAATGTTGGAAATCCTTTAACGTTTGTATAGCGAATATATTCTCTTTACATTGTTGTCCGACTTTTTCTGAACCAGTTTTTATTAAATATTCTAATAATACTAATGCTTTGTATACGTGACGCCAATTTCTGCCATGATCGTTTAAACGTTTCCATACCATTTGCATAATTTCACTAAATGCGACCACATTATATGTTAAATCGGCTATTTCGGCCATCAATGTACTACTGGGGCCCCATGGATCATTAGATGTGGCTTCTCGCACCTTTTTCTGAGCATCCGAATAATTGTGGGCGAAATTTTTTATATTACGTCGTATACCAGCTACATTCACTTGCATGTCGTGAGATCCTCGTCTCATCTACGTTTTTTTTGGAAAAGTTTTTTAATTAATTAATACATTAGAACAATAATATAATTAACTTACTTTGTATTTTTTTTGTGTAGTTTCGTGTGTTAGTCCAAATTGTCTGTGAAAGTCATGCAAAACACATAAATTACAATTTATTTTCTATTTTTTTGTAAGGTTTCACATGTAATTATTAATCGATAATTATTGAAATTTTGTTAAAAGATTAAATTACATTAAAACAACAAAAAAACTGTAGTAAGACATGGAATCAAAACAAAACACAACGCCCTAATTCTTGGAAATGTTCTATCAGCAAATTTATTATTTATTAATTATATTATAATGATGACGATAATGTGTTACTATAAATATATAAGTAAACTACTTAAATAAACAAAGCAATTTTATTATAATATTAAAAGTCTTACCCAATTTTTTGACACAACAGACTTTAGATAATTATTTATTTTGTATTAATTTCTATATATAACTTTGGTTAAACAAAAACCACTTAATTATTAAAAATATGAAAAAACATTAATTTGTTTTATTGTTGAATTTATACACACAATAAATTTCTTTATTATTATAATAATAAATTAAAAATTTGTACTAGAAAAATGATGACACTACACTATTTTCCAATATGGCGGTGGTCGTTATATGTTTGTCTGGTGCAGCAGTTGGCAGAACTGTGTTTTTGTTTTGACGTTTATATAAAAATTAAAATATAACCTTCATTTCACTAATTTTTTATCAATCTTTATATAATTAATAGATAAAATGGGTGTAACGAAATTGTACACATTAATATTCGTTAAATCCAACAATAAAGTGTTGTTGGGATACAAAACAAGAGGCTTAGGTGTTGATTTGTGGAATGGTTTTGGTGGTAAAGTGGAAAAAAACGAATCAGTATTAAATTGCGCGAAACGCGAATTATGTGAAGAATGTAATATAAATGCAGTTGACTTAAAACATATTGGTGTTGTACGGTATGATGAAGTCGACGAGAAACGTATTTCAATTGTACATATATTTATATGTAACAAATTTAATGGAAATCCATCTGGTTCTGAAGAAATGAATCCAATCAAATGGTACCTGTTTAATGATATTCCATATAAACAAATGTGGCCAGATGCTGTTGAATGGCTTCCAGTGGCATTGAAGGAACAATATTTTAATGTAGAATGTATTTACGTTAACGGTGTTATAAATAGAATTTATGTAAAAACTTTTGACAATTTAGACGAAGCATTGAGTATTTTAAATTAATTAGTTTATGTTCATTTTAAATGCGTACTTAATTAATTATGACAAACATTATAACGTTATTTTTGTTTTAAAATAAATTTTTATTGTATTAAAAATTGAATTTTCTTTAAATAGGCAACTAGCAAAACTCCTAATTTCAAAATGAATGAAGCGAACGTATCTGTTGTTTGAAGCTGCAACCAACAATTCACCATTTGAATTCAAAAGAAACGCAAAAAATTCCTGGACAAATACAGTTTATTTTACCAACACAAAAAGATTTTACAAATACAAAATGAAAAGAAGAAAAACAAACATACACTTAAACTTATTAACAATAAAAAACACTTATCTTATAACTAGATTTCATATTTTTTTTTTAACCACTGAACTTTACAAAAGTCTTCCCTTTCTCATACATTCAATCATTTTTACACACTCATCCACACACATATAAATCATCTTTTTTTTAATAACATCAGCTGAAACATATACAACATATAATAAACAATGTGAGTGCTTTTTTTCCATGTAAACCTACTGTTTAAACAAAAAAGGAAACCCCACACTTCTATATTTAATTAAAAAACAAATCAACAAGTTAATATAAGTGATTCAAATCGTATATGTTCCAACCAAGGTAGTACAAACTCTTCGCATATCTGTTTTATGAATTTTTTTTTGTTCACTTAACAACTATTTTTTATCCCTAAAACCTAAATGTATTTTTCATCATTTTTTTTTGTTAATTTTTTAATCTTAAGCCTAGATCGCTAAATCTACACTACTGGATATTCTAGAAACACTAATCTAAATTTTCTTTTTGTTTGAAAACTAAAAGCTATAGAATCCTACCTTCTATATATTATATTTATATATTTATAATATTTATAAAGTAAATCAGTACATTTGTCGTACCATTTTTTTATACAAATAAACAAAATTAAACGATTTGTTGATACAAATCCTCAAAAAAATCCTTAAATCATTCACAAAAATGACAAATAGGTAGTCGTCGCTGACGTTCGTCTAAAAATAGTTTCAATTTTTAAGTATGTAAGTATTTTTTTCGTGTTAATCTAGATTAAAACAATAATATAATTCCATTATCTTTTGCATAAACACATTTTTTTAATCATGCACATGAATTCTTTGGTTCAGCGCCAAGATTTAAATAAAATACAATTCAAACATATATAATATAATTAAAAAAAAAAAAATAGTGGGACTAGATTAGAGAATTTTATATAATATATCATTCAATTTCGATATGTTATTTAATTAAATATTTATTGTCTCTCTATATATAATAATAAATTAATAAATAAATAAACAATCATGTACTTGACTAAAAAAAATCATTTTATTCTTATTTTTTTTTTTTGGAAAATCTCGCATTTCGGAGGGAGAGCGATTTAATTCATTCATTTACGTATAGATCTCGCTACTCATATATGTATATTGGCCTCCTTTTCGTATTATAATACATCTATTTTTTCATTTTGTACAAAAATTTCCTTAATAAACTAAAAACATTAGTGTGTGGCCTCTTTTCGCGAATTTTATCATTTTTCTTATTAAAATGTTTATTTTTTTATTTTCTACATAAAACATGGAAACAACTAGTATTTAGTCGGTAGTAAAGTTTTCATTTTTTAAGTTATTTTTTAATTCTTATTAATTTGAAATACACCGAGTTAAAAAAATATATTAAAATACTTTTTTTCAGTATTTATCCCTGTCATGGACAATTCTGAAAAGGCACGATTTCAAATAACGTGTGAATGGTTTCCGTTTTTAGCTCTCCTCGACGTCCAATTTTTATATAATTTTTATTATACATAATTATATATAATAATTAAATCCACTTTTGCCCATAATTCATATATTAAGGCTTGTTATTTTTATATCTTTCCAAATTTAATAATTTCCTGTGTGTTTTCCTTTATAAAATGAATTTTTATATTAAATATATTAAATAATTAATGGCAAAAAAATAATAAACAATGAATCCCCAAAATATTCCCCTATAGATTTGAAAAATAATTAATATAAACAAATAATCACAGACATAAATGTATTTTATTTTAAAAGTTGCGCCTACAGAAATATAAAAATCCATTCGTAAAGGGTTTTTTTTATGTAAATAACGTCAGTCCATAATTTTCATATATTTTTCTTTTGAAAATAATAAAAAGGAAGTAATAATAAATAATCCAACCATATAAACTAATAATAAACTTTCTAAAAAAAAAATGAAAAACAAAAAATATTCTCTATAAATAAAAACTAAAAAATAAAAAACAAATTGCACTAATAATAAAAAAAAAACTGTACAAGTGGCCAGTGTTGGCTCGCAAAATTGCGGTTCGAAAATGTTCTTTTTATGGAATGTCAAGACCGCATCAATGGTGACTATTATTTGTTCAATAAAAATCGCTTTTAGGCACATTTTTCCTACATATGTCACCGGAAATGAAAATATATCGAATTAAAAACAGCGTTCCAAACAGTTTGGAACATTTTTTGTAACAAATTAAAGTGGACACATTTTGTATGAAAAGTTTTACTAGAGATGGTTTATGTTTTTTTTTTTAATATAGGAAGATTTGATTTGATTTCAATGAGCAGCATTGTATTTTTTTTTAAATTCATTGCGAATTTATACTTTTATAATATAATATATGTTTTTTTCGTTTTTAATTTTTATACACACAAACATATTACAACTACCTATGTAGATCTTCATCAAAAAATAAAATACTAATTTTACCTAAACCTAGTATTTAGTCGTGTAATATTTTTTTTATTCATATTTTTGCATTATTTTTATAACACGACTATTTTTGGGAAGATCAAATACATCGCCATTTTTTTTTTAAATAACTCTCTTGTTTAGTTCCAAATAAATTTCCTTTCTCAAATTCACTTGTGTTTTTTTTTGTTGGTTTTCTTTAATATTAAAATCTACAAATCTACAAACTACAGGTTTTTTTTTCATCTCCTTAATAGTTAAGTTTTTATGTGTTGGTAAGTCTAAGAAAAATAATATTCGCACAAAAATTCCATGCAGCTTTTATCAACAATCCACCCATTTTACGGCTTATTTTTCTCTTTCTTTCTCTAACAATATTAACAACTAGAAATAATATTTACAAGATATATAAAATGAAACAGAAAAAACATTCGACACTGCATGGAAATTGACAACAAAATAATAATTTTCTTGATTCATAATTAATAAATATGAACTTTTTTTTTTAAATGTTAATTCTCTCGTTATTTTTTTTTAGCTAGGAACAAACTGTATCAAAAATACCTACTTTACAATATTATTTTTTTAATAATTGTTCAGTCCATTCTTATAAATTTTTTTTTTAATAGCGCAAACTCATATTAAAATGAGACACAACAAATTAAATGATTGCAATTCTATTTAATTAATATAAATAACGTAAACGTAACAAATGTACAATCATTTAATTGTTTTTGTAAAAATTTTTATTATTTTTTTTTTGTATACTTATCTTTATATAGTGCATAAATGAAAAATCAAGCAAAACAAACGTTCTATATAATGTTCTTGTATGTGTTTTTGTTTTTGGTGTGAAATTTAGAAAAATTGATGTTTCGTTTTTGTAATAAAAATCTATTTCGGTGGACCAGCAGGCTGATAAGATTGGTATGGGTCTTCTGGACTTGCTGCATTTGATGTATGTTCCGATGAATCAACGGCCACAGCATGTATTATTGGTTGGTGATAGTATGGTGTGAATTGGTGCGACATATATGAACCAGTACCGATTTGCATTGCGCTCATTTGGGCCGTCAACTAAAAAAAACAAAATCGGAAAAATTCAACTGGTGCCATCTACACTCTCACCGCCAAACTTTAAACTTTCGAACGTGACGTTTAGATGGCAGCACTGGTATTTTTCTTACCTGTGGCATCATACTGGTATATTGTACGGCGGCATCTGTTGATGGCATCATAACTGGTATCGCACGTGGTCCTTGTGCATCATTTTTAAACTGTGGTGTCATATTACCGGCTGCTGCCGCTGATAAACTGTAACCATCTTCCACTGGTGGTATATGTGGAGCTGGTATTATTGGATACATCCAACCAGGACCAGTGGGATAGTTTGGAAACTATAAAATATAAATCATAGAACAAGTTTATTGGTTTTATGTGTTTCATGGTACCGAATAATGGTGTCGATATCCTTGTATTTGCATCATTGGTTGTCCGGTGACGCCATTTTGTGCTGCTGCCAATGCATTATGTTCAAATTGCATATTTGCCATCATATTATCACTACCAATGCCAGCACAACTGCCATCACGCCACACTTTTGTATTCTCATTATTTTTATACATACTTTTCTTTTTATTACCACCATCAGCGAATTTAACTAACAATGGTTCCTTGCTACCTTGTATCATATTATTATTAAATACTTGTATTATATGTTCACAACGTTCTTTATTCTCCATACGGGCAAAACCAACACCTTTTGATACACCATAACCGTCACGTAATATTCTTGTCGATACAACATGCCCATATTTTGATAATAATGTTTCTAAATCGGATTCTTTGAAATTTGTTGGTAAATTTGCTATATACAAATTTGTTGGATCTTGTTCTTGTTGCTATTTTTTTTTTGGAAATGGAAACAAACAAACCATTATTAATATTAATAAACCTAAACAACTATACAAAATTTTATTTTTATAAACAAATTAATCATAATTTTATTTCACTTGCTGTTTTTTTTTCGGTTGTTGTTAGTTTTTAGTACCATTTAATAAATTTTACGTATTTATATAAACATGCACCTATTTTTATTTATTATTATTAGTTTATACTTCTATTTACAGTATTGAAACTACAATATATTTTTAATTCATTTTTTTTTATATATATAAATATGAATCATGCTTATTTACACATAACACAAATACTAATTAAAAAACTAAAATCAAATCTAGTGTATGAAAATAAAATAATAAAAATAAAAATAGTAGAAAAATGCAGGAGGGTAAACTATTTTAGTATTAGCTTTACCATAAAAAACACTCAGATTAAATTGTATTTTTCTTCAACTGAAAATAATCTTAATGTTCTTTGTTGCGATGTATTATTGTAGTTAGAAACTCTGATGTAGTAATAAAAAAATAAATAAATAAGAGAAGAACGTGCATATAAAGTGTATGTACAAAAATTTTGCAAAATAAGCTAATATTTTTCCATTAAAATAAATAAACCAACGAGAATGACAACAGAGTTTCTGGTAATTTCCTTTTTTTTTTTTTGGTAAAGCTAAAGGTATTACTTGCATGCAAACGTACAGTGGCTGTTCTACGTTGATTGTACCAGATACCCACTTTCGCCATTTGAGCCTGTATGTTTCTAGCTGTTAAAGCCTTGACCGCCCCCTCAGCCGCCGCTGGTGAATCGAAATCAACAAATCCATACCCTATAAACAAATTCAACAAATTGAAAAAAAAACCGCTGTTTTACAATTAAAATCCATTACTCACCTTTGCATTTATTGGTATTTTTATCTAAAATGGCTTTGGTAGAAATAATTGTACCATATCTGAAATGATTGTTTAATAAAATTATGCAACCAACAATACACATACGTCGCCACTTACTGCTGGCACATATTTTCCAAATCTTTATCGGATGTATTTGGATTCAATCCTCTAATATACAAATTCGTTTTGGACAATTGGTCCACACCGGATGTTGAGGAATTGTTTGATGATGAATTTGTTGTATTATTAGGCATTGTATTACTAAGGGATGCAGATACGTTGCCACTTTGACTACCTGTATGGCTACTATTAGAGCTGCTCGTATTGGAAGGGGACGTAGCAGTTGGCACTCGCTGATTACCGTACTGAAATTACAAAAAAAAATAATAATATGTATATTATTTTTCTTTTGTAAAATATTATAGACAATTTGTCTAGACAATAGTTAAAAATATTAGGAAAAACACCTTTTCACAAATTCATTATTTATTGTGAATAAATGTTTAACTTATTTTTGTTAATGTCGTGAAAAAATCAAATAATAATATGCGATTAGATAAGATAAGATTTCATAGTTGGTATCAATTAAATATTAAAAAGTATAATTATTAATAAATTTGTTCCTGGAAATTGGAATTGCAACATTATATGTAGTTTTATATAAAATATTTAATTTATTAGAAATGTATCGATAAATAAATAAAATTATTTTGTATAATAGGTGCAAAATGACGAAAGTAAACCGACATAATTCGATAAATGTTATCAGATATGTCACTATTATTTATTTTTTGAAGTTGCATCAAAACAAATTCTTTTTAGTACACTTGTTTTGTGGCCATTTTTGGCAAGACAACATTTACATTTAAATGTTTGCTGGGTGGTCTTAAAATGAATATTTCAAATTGTAAAAAATGTTCCTCTTAGGATTATCTAAAGTTGTTTAACAATTTAATGGCCATGTACAATCATGACAGGCAATCGTTCATGTCTAAAAGTTCATTTTTGGTCATAAATCCAATTGAAATCTGTTGAAATGTTTAATTTTATCACAAAAAAACTTTCTAAGGAATTCCTTATTTAATGGAATAGTTCAGAAATGTTTTAATTCAAAATTTACACTATTAAAAACAGTGGATTTTTACCAAAAATAATTTTTATTAGAAAATAGTTGTAGCGCCATCTTGTTATACAACCGTGCACTTAGATCAGTGAAAACAACAGAAATCTCTTTTATTTAATGAATAAAATACAAAATTACTACTCACCGAATTAGAGTTATTATAATTATTAGTTGTCGTGGGCGTATAAGAGGTGTTGTTAACTTGATTAGGTGGTGTTGTTGTAACAACAACAGATGCAACAGTTGCCGATGATGGTACAGTTGAGGATGACGATGTGGATGAAGAGGCGGCGGCTGCAGCCGCTGCTGCTGCTGCTGCTGCTGCTGCAACAGCTGCACTATTATTTTGTGTCTTTTGTTGTTGTTGTTGCTGTTGTTGTGTTGTGGCGGTATAACGATAATAGGCAGCACTTCCCGGTCCTGGACCTGGATGCTGATGTTGGTGGCCGGCGCCAACGTTACCCCACTGGCTTCGGTAGCCACCCTGTGTTTGGTGCTGGGTGGCCATCGGCCCACCGCCACACCCCTTCACACCACCCCCGCCGAAATTACCACCTTGTCTAGATGAACCACCACCTCCACTATTCTAAAAAAAACAAACAAAAACACACCATAAGCCAATAAGTTTTTATATAATAATAATAATTTTTCTTAAATTAGTACAACCTCCTTATAATTGAATAAAAAATAATTGTTATCCAAAGATGCGTTTAAAAAATCGTCAAACATTTTATTTTCCGATGTGTATTAAACGATTTGACAATTAAAACTGAACAATACACAAAAAAAATTAAGAGAGAGAGAATAATCGTAAGATAAGATTGTAATTTTAATGTTTACATGTACATATTAATAATAATGCTTAATATATAAAAGGGAAAAATGTATTAGAAAAATGATTCATATTAAACCAGTTGGTTATAAACAAAACAAAAGAAATTCTTATGCATTTATTGTTTACACATACTAATGTGTCTTTATTTATCATTTTTAAATAACTTTTACATTATAATACTGATATTATGTTATTTTAAACATATTGTTTAGTCTATAAACAAAAAGTTTTCAAATTGAAAAATAGTTAGTCATACATTTGATTAATAAAAAAATATACAATCAAATCGATTGCTTTCTCTTTCTTTTTTCTTAAAGAAATTTCACCATTCACCCAAAGATGCATCCTGAATCTAATTTTCTAGATTAAATTATTGAAAATAGAAATAAAAAAAAAAAAAAAACGAAAAACCATACACATACATATATTTTACATAAAGTGTGCAAGTGACCTCCATTAACCTAGATTTAACATGGAATTGTTAAAAAATTCCTGCACGATTTAAGGATTTATGACGTTTGTTTGAATAAAACGTAATTATTCACTAAAAAAAAATGCATTCCAATTTTCAACTAATCTTTTTTCCTATTCTTTTATACACCTGTTGAAAGGAATTAGTAATTTTCTAATTTATTATTATTAAACAGAATGGTGCCATCATCATCATCATCGTACACAATTCTTTTAAATATTGGCACCTACATAAAGTCCATCGAACTCCCAAGGTCACTGTTCGTCGTCTGTCTCACCACCGATGCGAAACATTCAAATTAGCGATAGTCCAGTTCCTCTTCCACTATTTTACATGATCTTGATCTACTTTTTCTATAATATAAATTTTCCCTTCACACACATACAACAAAATAAAACCAATTGTATATTATTATTGTAAAGGAAATTTTATTTCTATTCAACGTACATGAATGAAACAATAAAAATTGCAAAAAAAAAAAGAAAAAGAATCAAATCAACTCATGATGACGTCACACATTCCAAAGTACAAAACTGCATATATGAGTAAATAAATAAAAATTTATACATACACCCAGCCACCTATTTACCTACAAATAAGCAATCTAGACAACTAAAAATTATAAAATTTGGAGGTTAACAACCTTTTTTTTCACATTTCTTTTGTAAAAAAAACCTAATCATAACAAAAATGACCTCACCTTTAAATTATTTTGCACGAAAACGTGTGTGTTGGTATATATTTTGTAAGATTTTCACAATTTTTATGTAGAAAAATTGTCAGCCATTATGAAAAAAACAAAACAAAACACTCACACGTACACACACACAATACATTTGCACATACTTGAAGATCACATGATTTTAAAATAAATGAAGGTTGCCTTTATAAACAAGATAAATACGACGCCAGATTTTTCGACGCGACGTTTCGAATTTTTTTTCTAATTTAATTTAATAGAATTTTTTTGCTTCTACCAAAAAAAAAAAAATAATTTAAATAAAATAATATTTTACAGACTTGTTTGAAACAAATATAAATAATGTTGTTTATTTCAACTTATCAACAAAACTGTTTTTGAGTTGAATGGAATTTAAAGAATGTAAAATTACTGTAAAATGACATAGATGTCTGCTCCGGGATGGCTTTAAAGCCCGAAAAATTACAATAGATAGTTTTTCAAAAAACTATTTATAATGTGATTGGAAAAAATCCATCATGTGATGATTAATAATGATTTTAATATATCGCTGTAGGCTATGAAATAAAATTTCTCTCTAACCTAATACAAATTTCAACATCCGGGTCAATTTCTGATTCCGTTTTTTCTTTTCAATTGCAATTTGTATTAAATTTCGATATTTGACACTTGTGGGAGTACAAAAAACTACTTATAATATGTATGTAATATGGAATAAAATATTTGTTTCATATTTTTTTATTAATAATCAATAAAATGAATATGATGATACTAATTGAACGCAATTAGTTTAGCCTTGATCTAATCATTTATCAATTTTATGTCATCGAAAAATTGGGTGGCTCCAAGTTCATTAACCTCACTTTTCCGACGACGACGTCGACGACGAAAGGAAAAATTATTAATATTTATATAGTAGGCTTCTGCAACAATTAGAAACAAAAAAAATGACAGCACAAACGTCATGACTTCCGGCTTTATGGGGGCGGTTTTGTCTCTCTCATCTACCCTGCATGTATGCGTTCGATTTCCGATAAAACATCCACCCACACAACACATTTATTCAATGCAAAACGTTATAATTAACAAAAATATATTAAATAAAATATAAACCATATGTTTTTTTTTTGTTCGATTTATCAAACGATAAAAAATAATAACTGAATCCTGATAAGAAATCGAAAAGATTTAAAATAAACAGTAAAAAAATTGACAATTTTTTAATATAAAAAATAAAGGGATGAATTTATTACGCAACAAAAATAAAATCTGTCAAATTTGTTGTGAATTTAAAGGAATCTTGTAAAATTGATAAGAAAATGGGCGTTGCCTAGAGATTAACAATAAACAAACGAAAAAAAAAATATCATAGTCGACTAGGATTTTTGTTCGTCGCATGAAATTTATGCAATCCCATTACCGACATGTAATAATCATTAATAATGCACACTTACCGTCACTTTGTAATTAATTTTTCTATTTGGTGTTGTTGAATTATCCATCCGTACGGCCATTTTTATTTTTTCTAAAACTTATATTCTCTTTGCTCTCTTTTCAAATACAAAATGTATACATATAGTATAATATTTATATATATATATATAAGATTATTTATCACAGATCAGTTGACAAAAATACAACAAAATTTTTAATAATAATTAATTTAAAAACAAAATAATAATTAAATATCTAGGGGTGTGTCCGTAGCTTTTTAATGTCATGGCACACTGTATATTATGATGAGGTCATTCATTTGTTTTGTACGGGCACTTTTGTGAATAATTTTTTTGTTTTAATATACAATATACGGTGGCCGCAGTTGTTTTTTCCCCAAAAATATTATAAAATTCGTTTGTAAAATTGTTTCGGCTATATGATTTTTATGTTTTCGGGGGGGCCCCCGCACACAAACCGGCACTAATTTACCGCAAACAACACTACTATATGGATTTCCATTCACCACTCCCCACCGCGCGACGTACGTCGTTTTACTGCCGTCTTCTACTATAACACAACAACACGGACACCATCTTGAAATTACTGTCAAGTGTAGAATGTGATGGTGTTTGTGTGTGGTTCAAGGATGTACCGATAGAGTGCATTTTCATTACCGTTATTAATATATGCATTTTTTCAATTATTCATAATTTATTCAAAAATAGAAAAAATTTTCATGTTTTTTTGTGTCCGTTTTTTTTTTTTATTTACTTACAGGAATGATGTACAGGGTGGAACCGGTAGCCTGCAAAAAAAAACAACAATAATTTTTAGGTTAGAATTGAAATTTCTAGCCAGACTTGGAAATTCGGGGCCGGCATGCGCCCCTCGGGGTTAGTGCCCTCCGAAGTCTAGACATTCCTAGACTACCCCTACAAAGCACGTGGCTGGGAGACATTAAAAAAATGTGTATATTAGCTGAAAATGACAATTTCAGCCACCCGTGTTTAAAATTGTACCGAAATTTGGGTCAAGAAATAGGCAAAACTAAATCTTAAACGTTGGAGAGAGAATCGTCCTTGTCTGGCACTCAATATATACACAGTATTGGAGAGGAGGTCATCGACATGCACACAATATTATAAACGCTCTCAGAGCCCCTGATCTTGTCATTGGGAGAAAGTCTGCGTGAATGCTTTTTTAGCTTTTTGAATGGAATAGAATCTAAGAGAATGGCCATCATAAATGCTTAGCTAGGTCATTTAATGCATTTGATTACATTCAAATAGGAACTGCTTTAAGTACAATTTTAGATCTAGGTATGTCGGAGAAATATTACATTCTCACGACTCGATTTCAATGCATATTCACGTTGTTTTTTTTTTAAAATAAAATTCGTATTAAGAAATTCCATTTTTATAAATCTGCCAACTTGATTTTCAAGTTTAAAATCTATCCGAAAACAGCACATCATGAAGAAATTCCATTTGAATCTGTGAAATTTATGAGTATTTCTCTGATCATCAATGACGTCAAAAGCCGGATACGAAAATGGCCAACAATATAATATGGAAAAACAAATCCGGAAGATACGCACTCTATTTTTTTTTAAATCTTATCTTTGTAAATAGTTTTGAATCCCTAATCTAGTTAGATATCAATTTCCGTTTTAGCTCATCAATTTTCATTACGTTTTTTTTTTTTTAATTTATTTTATACACACATTGTATTATATTGACCATGAAATTTATTTATAAGTTTATAACAATATATTAAATAATGGTACAATTCTGTTTTTTTTTTTTTGAATTTTGTCTGCTATTAAAACGCATGCGGTAATATAATGTTACAAAAATCAATAATAGTAGACTGCATATAAGATAAATCAACTAGTATCAAAACGTTAATGATGCATTTTTTCGAAAAAATACTCAAAATATTGTAATTTAGTGTTTATTTCCGAGGTATCTAGTTGGCTGTGGAGTTCGCGTTCAAAATCACAGATGTACTTACGAATTTTTCTTATTAGATAAAAAATACTTGTATATAATGAGTGCTTAAATTAATTCTGATTACAGTTAGATGCCTTTAGGTTGAATACCGGAGGAAGTGAAACTATTTATTAAATTGTACATATTTGCCTGTATATAAAACTGTTATGAAAATTGATTACACACAGCCAACTAATTACTTTCATGTTATTTTTATATATTTTTTTAGTATATTTATTTTTTTTACTATGTTTGACTACGTGGCGGCTACATTTTTCTATATTTAAAGAGCTATCAAATTCAGTACTATGAAATAAAAATAAAATGCGATTTTTGGAAAAATTCGAAAAATATAGATGGAAAATCTTGTCCACAGCATGCTACGAAAAATAGATTTTGTGTTACTTACCGTCCAAAAAATCAGACTATCGTTGATCCATCCGGAAAATCCTAGTAATGTCCAGCATTATTTCGGAGAAGGCACTTTTAATAAGCAGAAAAATAAAATAAAAATTTGGAAATTAATTTTCTATTAAATTATTCTTATATATAAAAATTCCTTGGCAATGAATACGCCCTCCTTTAGAGATTATTTTGACAGATGTCAAAAACGCCCTAAAAACAACTTATCGCACAACAAAACACACACGTCACACGGTTGTCAGTCTTTTTTTTAATTTAATTTGTATTTATTTACTTTTGTACTGATATAAGTTCTTTTTTTGTGTATATTCATATAAAAACAACACTATATGAAAATATTACAGACAAAGTGAAATATTTTAAATGTGATGGTGCGGGGCTCAAAGTATTATTTGATGTGTAAAAACCGCAACAACATTCGCCGTACTAAATTCTTGGGTGGTGAAGAAGTCTCGACCGAAGTGACGTCATATACAAAAATATAGCACTTCGCGTCGATGAATAAGTCATCTACTCAATAGTAAATTTTTTTCTCTAATATCGTTCAATATTAAACGAAATAATTAATATACGAATAAATCCTTTTACAAATTATTTAATAATGCTTTATTTAATACAACAGAGTAGTTTACATATCGAAATATTAATTAATTTTAAAGTAAATTAGTTTATTTTGTTGGAAAACTAGAATTTAGTGCCAAAGTGAAAACAATGAAATCCCCAGAAATTAACCTTAAATTTCGATGGAAGACAAGAGACCACAATTTGGAAATCGTTTTTTAACTGAAAACGACAACGTTTTCCAACACAACGCTTGGTATACATTAATTTCCTAATATTACTCCTTCCCTTGATAAAATAATATTATAGGGATGATGTAGAATGGGATGAACAGCAAGAAATCGAAGCCCAAAACAAGGTTTCTAAAAACAGTGTTGTACAATTTGACGAAGAATTAATAGAAAAATATGAATCAGAAGCAAACGAATACTGGAACAAGTTCTACGACATTCATACTAATAGATTTTTCAAAGATCGTCACTGGTTGTTTACAGAATTTCCGGAATTAGTAAATTTTCAACAAACTAATCAATACAAAATATTTGAAATTGGTTGTGGTGTTGGGAATACAGTTTTACCGATATTAGAGTACTGTAGAAACGATGATATATTTATATATTGTTGTGACTTTTCATCTAAAGCTGTCGATATATTAAAACAAACACCGGAATATAATGAACAACGTATAAAAGCTTTTGTATTGGACGCCACAAAACCGGAATGGAATTGTCCTTTCGAAGAAAATTCCATTGACGTTATCGTATTAATATTTGTATTGTCTGCAATAAATCCCAACAAACTCCAGCACGTTGTTAAACAAATTCACCGCTATTTAAAGCCAGGCGGATTGGTTTTGTTTCGTGATTACGGCCGTTACGATTTGGCTCAATTGCGTTTCAAGCCGGGACGTTGTTTGAGTGACAATTTTTATGTTCGTGGCGATGGAACACGTGTGTATTTTTTCAAACAGGAAGAAATTAGGGATTTATTTAAAAATAACGGTTTTGAGGAGATTAGTAATCATGTTGATAGACGATTACAAGTGAATCGTGGTAAATTATTGAAAATGTATCGAGTTTGGATACAAGCTAAATACAGAAAAGTATAATAGACAATTTTTATTATGTTAAAAATAAAAATTACATTCAATAATAATAATAATTGTTAAGATATATTATTATGTATATTATATAATTTATGTATATAATAAAAATAAGGAAAAAGGTACTACAGTTTCTTTTTTATATAATAATAATTCTAATGATTTTAGTACATTTCCTTTTTTCGTTTCATTTTTTTTTAAACTTTGTACGAACACAAACCCAAAGTACATGCAAATTTGGTTTTTTATAAACATTCAGTTTTTTGACTGCACAAAAATCAGCCTTATTTTTTTTGTGATTTTTCTTTAATATTAATATAAATATAATAAAATTCGATATAAATATATACATATATAAATGGAAAAGTACATTATAATTTTGGTATTTACAAAACATTCCTTTTAATTTTCTTTCTAATTAATTATAATTTGTTAATTAAATTCCACTAAAATTATTTTCTAATTTGGCAGTGTGAATGTATGTGTATATTGTGTGAACATTGTCAAAAAATCCATTATTTTTCTTTTATTAGATGAGTATTAATTGCCTTATGAAATCTTTAAGGCTACGCTGGTTACGTAGAATTTAAGGCTTTTAAATCACATTTGTAGACGGAAAAACAATAACTTGTATATATGGACGATAAAATTTATGTTTGTTGGACGACTTTTTGTGTGTAAGCTGCATAGACACTTTCACAGACAAATCTGTACTGACTCTGCAAAACACATCACAAATTAAATTAATTCAAAAGTTAGTTAAATTGTATGTAGTTAGTTTTCCTAATATTTCAATAAAACGAATGATTCAAGTTTAAAATTTCAATTTTTACAAAATATTTTGTATTTAAAATGACTCACAGCATTCTGTATCATCATGGCACGCTGTTCACGCATTGCTTTGACAATCTCCAATGGATAAACAGCTTCGCCGGCTTCAATTAATCCTAAAGCAGTTTCCATTAAAACTAATACACCGGTACGACCAATTCCAGCACTACAATGAACAACTACTGGCGCTTCACCACCATCTTCCGCACGTAAATCACGTATTTTTTCCGTAAATATAAGAAACTGATTTGGCGAATCGGGAACACCATGATCGGGCCATGCAATATACTGCATATGTTTAATTTTACGTTCAG
>SSSI01010189.1:0-20953 GCA_004796505.1 Oryzaephilus surinamensis
TCCACTTTCTGTTCTTGTCTGTTGCATAGAACTTTACCGCTAGAGGCATGCCTCAAAGCGATCTCTTTCTATCACACTGGAGTGACCGAAAATAAATAAAGTCTCAAGTAAACGAGCATCACGTAGCCTGAAAATGTAATGTTCTGTTCTTGTTTTACGCATTGAACTTTGCCTTTAGAGGCTTGCCTCAAAGAACATTTTCTTACATGCTGACGTGAACGAATTAGTTGATACAGTGAGAGAATTGGTTTTACTCAGTTGCAATTTTAAATGTGTTCAAACGGACCTAGTCACGATAGCGCGCGCTTTTTGAAAAAATAAAGATTTCATACGGCAAAGCGAATTTGCACCATTTACCATTTAAAAAAGTTTAAAAAAAATAAAGCATCATTTTATACTCATATTATGTATTTGTAGAATTTGTATTTATACATAATTGAGGCTGAGGCACTGGTGAGGCACTGCCTCATCTGCCTCACCTGAGAAGCCGCCACTGCACAGAATGGTACGTTTTTATTTAACATATATATATGCATGTATACCTACCTAAAAAATTGAAACTTCCCATATGTTTAGCAAGGTATACCTAATACAAATACAAATATTGATCCACATAATCAATATTTTATACTGTATAAGCTGACTAATAGCAGACATTATATTGAGCTTGGAAACCATATCTATGTTATAGTTATTTTCGTTATAATAAAAGATGCAAATTGGTTTTATTTCATAATTTTATTGAATTTTCCGAAGCTTTTTAAACGCCACATTAAATAACATCAAGACACTTTAAAGTCTTAAAGTTTAAATATCATTCTGTTATAATTAGAATCTATTTCCATCATAGTTTAATGCAAATAAAAGAACAGTATAAAAATTTGTTTCAACAAAGATTGTACGTGCATTACATTGAAAATGCTGTCATAACGGCATTTGGTTGAATATTGTAGAAAGAAATATAAAATATACAGTTTTAAGCTATTCGTATTATCCTGGAAGACTTTTACTTTCAATAGAAGTCTTATTTACACAGCTAAAATAGTTAAGTACTAGGTATTATAGACTTCTAGAAATTGTCAAAACGAATTACATTTACAATTGCACATTTAATTGACAGTAGACAGATTCGACATATTTAAAAGCTGACCAATCAGCAAGACTTTCAATTGAAAACGAATCAGGATATTTTTGGAATATATTTTGGAAGAACTGATTGCTTTTCGGAAAAACTTTCGAAGGATTATATAAAAAGCAATAAGGAAAACGACATTGTATAATAAATTATTATTAACCAGATTGATTTGATAATTGTCGATGAAAAATTGTTGTCAACAAGTCGTCGTCGTCGTCATTATGACACATGCTCAATTCGTTCTAAACAAATTGATTGTCCATAAAATGATTATATAAATATTAAATCAAAACCAATTGAAGAAAACAAACCATATAGAGACTTTTATATTCATATAATTTCATATGGGCTTTGCCAACCTACTTCACACACAAAACGACGACCATGACTCACAATGACGTCATCAGGGAGCGTCTCCTCTTCGAAATATATGTATATTGTATATGTGCCCATTGTAGACTTTCCAACCCAAGAAAGTGCTGCAGTACGGTCAATATTCCAGGAACGGATGTTCCTGTATTCCCCTATTAGGGCCAAGTTCCAACAAAAAAACTACCTACATAATCTAATAAATTGGAATTAGCCATTTGTCTGTGTGGTAGCCTTGAAATTCAGCCACAAATGTACCAATAAAATATAAACAATAAGAATTATATAATTGAATTTAAGATGGAACAATTTTCGTGTTCATGTAATTGTAAAATAGTACAAACGTTTTGTGCAAGTACACTATAATTTCCGTATTTAACCTTGTCGTAATTCACCGTGGAGGTGTAGGTAGCCAATCAGCCTACTCTGAGACTTCTAAATCAGTATGGTATAAAATCAATGTGAAAAAAATATGGAAGGGTGGCCTTATATGGCCTCTAACAAACACCTCATGCTGTTTATTAATGCCGTTTTATACACGTCATCAAAGTAAAGACGAACATCTAACATTTGCATGTTGGGGCCCAAATTGGTTTTTCTCCAAAGTTTCAAAATAATATCAAATTTGGTCAACAAACCAAATCAACAAATCGAAATATGGAGTCACTTATCAATCAACTTGGACTAAATTTGATTTGAACGAAAATACTTTTACTTTCAGTGAAATTTTCGTGACTGCTTTTCAGGATAGTCTGTTGTTAGTGGGGTTCATCGTTAATCTGTTCTTAAATAAATTCTAAAAATATAAACCTACTTATTTTGGTTACATGGAAATCATAATCATTCTATTCTATTATAGACTACTAATTTAATAAAACGAATTATTATTTAATTATCTAAGAAAGTTTATAGTCCGTAAATATTTTTTCTTTTCTTTTTTTTTTTCTAAAGAAAAGAGATGAATTTATACTTGGAGATTGAAGAGTATAAAAATAGAAGAAAAATATAATTGCATGGTATGATTATATTTATTTAAAGTTTATATTTCATTATTATTATGCATATAAAGAGGTATGTTAATAACCTTTTTTTATTTCAATACCGTTAGAAATTTGCACGCTAATAATATTGTAGATGTTCTTCTTTTATTATTATATAAAACAGTGTGATGGTCAAATGGAATTTCTAATTCTATTTTTCTAAACAGGTAGGTATATCGACATATTTTTCATTTTTCTCATAAAAATGAATAATATAATAGAAGTTTTGATAAAAACTTCCAGTAAAAAGTATCTATCAGCAAATTAAATTAAAAAATGTGGAAAATGGGGTAAAATCAAAATTGTTTGTTTAACTTTAATAAAAAATTATTAATATCTATTAATAATAATAATATATGTAAATGTAACTATAATAAAGTACCTATTTATAATTATTAATAAATATATGGTATTAAAATGGAAACTTGATTGAATGGGAACAAGTTTTAAGGACCTTGTTAACAATTAAAGTTTCTAAAACCGTACAAATCGCCCACAATAGTTCAAACTACGTACGAATTATAAGAAAATAATCGTGTTTTTTATCCTATACCTGTTATACTTTTTTCTTATTATCTATCATATCGATTATCAACTTTTAACTTTTACTGCATTATTAGTTATTAAGTCATGATATTTATAAAATAAATTATTAAATATACAAATAAATGAAAAAGGTCAAATTTGATTCATTTCTGTTTATCGATTTTTAAAAAGGATTTGGATTTGTTTTTAAGACTGGTTTTATAAATATGGTTATAGTGTTTTGGCCATATTATGTAAGACACAAGTAATAATACCTATATGTATGTGCAATAGAAAACACATGAAATTTAATGTGAAATATATTCATTTTTAAATATCTAAAATTAAAATTCTCCCACACTTAAATAAAATGTTTTTTTTAATAATATACTTTTATTAATCATGTTTTCTTCTCCTATGCTTTCTTCTCCACAGGCCTGTTTCCTTGTCATTGAAACTCCCATTCAAAACCTCTGCTATAAACCAAATAACGGCCTACATAATTCAAATTGAATTTTTGGTAAAATTAAATTTATAACTGACAGTTGGTAGTAAATATAACCGCCGAATGTGGAGGGAGAAGAGGTTCTATAAAACCAAGTTGTCGTTCTCCGCCATTCATTTTACAGTTGGTTGCAACGCACGATACGTTGGTGTTGAATTATATATAAATTTATAGTAGTTACAAATCTTTTAAAAATACAAAATGAGAGAAATTGTTCACATTCAAGCTGGCCAATGTGGTAACCAGATTGGAGCCAAAGTAAGTGAAAAACTATTTTTAATTTTTCAATTTTACTTTGTATAATTAAGTCGGCTGTGGAACGCCAACCGCCATCTTGAGACCTACCCAAACCGGCATTTCATGTCATTCCATTTCAAATAAAATTTTATACAGTTTTGATACTTTATTAAAAATTTCCTATTATTTAATTGTTTCATCATAAATGATTTGATCACGATTAGTTCTAAATAGGTATTTAAGATAGTGATAAGACTATCACTGGCTTGTTTGCCGGCCGGTACGTCGTTCTAAAAACATTGACTTCCGCTCACTAACGGTTTTTTTATTTCGTTTTTAACGGATTTTCATATTAATCGAAATAACTCAATTCTGTTCAATAATACATTAATTTTATCAACTATTAATTTGTCTTACTGTGTAATAAACAATTATTTTTATCTAGATGTCTTACAATTTAAAATGAGGCGAAATATTTTTAGTATGACTAGTACAAAAAGCCGTTAAAATTATTACCGGCTTTGTAAATTTTTATTAGACAAACAAGAATATTTCCGACATATTTTTAAATGTTGCGTGGAAAAATTCAACTTTCTTAAATCAACATTTCAAGTGAAATTAAACGGGTATATAAGAGAACAATAGAGGTTCACACAGCCCAGTTTGATGTTTTAAACTATAATCGTATATCTTTTTATTTGTGTCGTTGGTTGAACGGCTTTCATGGTTCTTCATCCATGGTTAAAAGTTCAATAGCCTTCTAGTGCAATGTTTAAAATTAAATAGATATTCTCTTGTCTTGTCTAGTTTATATACAAGAAAATGAGTTTTATTATAGCATAGTTCAAAATAGATTCAAATTTTTTACTTTAGAATGAAGTTAGTTACTTTTGCATGTTATTTTTTATTTAAACATTTGCCATTTACTTATACAAATATTTTTTTACTGAGAATATACTATAAAATCGATATGACTTTGTTTAAAAAAATATATAAAATT
Source organism: Oryzaephilus surinamensis (assembly GCA_004796505.1). NCBI lineage: Eukaryota > Metazoa > Arthropoda > Insecta > Coleoptera > Silvanidae > Oryzaephilus > Oryzaephilus surinamensis. Next base: position 4,812 of record SSSI01010189.1, read on the forward strand.
TTATTGGCAATGCTGTATCATTATATTTTTAATAAGGACATGTTTGGGGGGGCGTAATGTTTTTTAATGATAATTTTACCGTAAGTGGGATATAAGCGATTACGTAATGGAATTGCAATTTCATCTAAAAATAGCATATGACCTGACTACTTAAATTGTCCATTAATCGGGACAGTTACACGTTGAAATGTAGATGTCCTTGTTTATTTATGTATATGTAGATTTTTGAGTTTTTTACGATAATTTTGAAAATGTTATGCATATTTATTCATTTCTAGAATTTGGCGACAAAATTGTGTATCATACAATTTTTAAAACAAGTCATATATCTTGTTTTGTTAATATTTTGCCATAAATTGCCAGCATAATAATTTTTTTGTTTGTTTTCGGTCTATATATTAAGCCAATATTATCTTTCTAATGACTCATATAAGCATATTTATAATTTAGAACTTGTTTTAGTTAAAACATTGTTGATTTCATTCAGATGTTGGGCAATATTGATTTTTTCCGTGCGTATTAAAGTTTGTCTCTCGCGCAAGACAACAGACCATTACCCTCTGGGCGTGGTGTTTCACTAATTCCATTAATTTAATTTAATTGTTCCACATGAAGCCATTATCTAATTAGTTAACTATTATCAAAACAACAACTAAGCATGTAATTTTTTTTGTTTTCTTTCACAGTTCTGGGAAATTATTTCCGATGAGCATGGCATCGACCCAACAGGCGCCTACCATGGTGATTCCGATTTACAATTGGAAAGAATAAACGTATATTATAATGAAGCATCAGGTGGCAAATATGTGCCACGTGCCATTTTGGTCGATTTGGAACCTGGTACCATGGATTCGGTACGTTCTGGTCCGTTCGGTCAAATTTTCCGACCGGACAATTTCGTATTCGGCCAATCTGGTGCCGGCAACAATTGGGCCAAAGGTCATTACACAGAAGGTGCTGAATTGGTCGATTCCGTATTGGATGTGGTACGAAAAGAGGCTGAATCGTGCGATTGTTTACAAGGATTCCAACTGACACATTCGTTGGGCGGTGGTACTGGTTCCGGTATGGGCACATTATTGATATCGAAAATCCGTGAAGAATACCCAGACAGAATTATGAACACATATTCGGTTGTGCCCTCACCAAAAGTATCTGACACAGTTGTGGAACCATACAATGCAACATTATCCGTACATCAATTGGTTGAAAATACAGACGAAACATATTGTATCGACAATGAGGCTCTCTACGACATTTGCTTTAGAACATTGAAATTAACCACACCCACCTATGGCGATTTGAATCATTTAGTATCGTTAACAATGTCCGGTGTAACAACTTGTCTTCGTTTCCCTGGTCAATTGAATGCCGATTTACGTAAATTGGCCGTTAATATGGTACCATTCCCACGTTTGCACTTCTTTATGCCCGGTTTTGCACCGCTCACATCCAGAGGCAGTCAACAATACAGGGCCTTAACAGTACCAGAACTCACACAACAAATGTTCGATGCCAAGAACATGATGGCCGCTTGTGATCCACGCCATGGACGTTATTTGACTGTGGCCGCCGTCTTCAGAGGTAGAATGTCAATGAAAGAAGTCGATGAACAAATGCTCAACATCCAAAACAAGAACAGCAGCTACTTCGTGGAATGGATACCAAATAATGTTAAAACTGCCGTTTGTGACATACCACCAAGAGGTCTTAAAATGTCTGCCACATTTATTGGTAATTCGACAGCCATTCAAGAATTGTTCAAGAGAATTTCCGAACAATTTACTGCTATGTTCAGACGTAAGGCTTTCTTGCATTGGTATACTGGTGAGGGTATGGATGAAATGGAATTCACAGAAGCTGAATCAAACATGAACGATTTGGTATCTGAATATCAACAGTACCAAGAAGCCACCGCCGAAGAGGATGCTGAATTTGATGAAGAACAAGAAGCTGATGTTGAAGAAAACTAAATTATTTATATAAACAGCTATTTTTTTAATTGGATTTTTAATATTGCACCTCCGTTTCATAAAATTTTTGCTTAACCAGTGTTTAATTTTGTTTCGTTTGTTTTTTATATGTATTTATAATTTTGTCGCTGTTTTTTTTTTTGTAATGTACAGATAAGTTTCATAAAATATTACATTCCCTTTGTAAAAATAAAATACAATCTCGAATTATTACATTTTTCTTAACTTATTGAAGACTGACTTTCTTTGCTTTTGTCATGTTTGTCCAATTTGATATATTATAGATGGAAAAAAATTCTTTGATAACCATGTTTTTGCATATTTTTATTTTTAATGAAATAGGCATTAAAACATTGCTGCCATTTTAATTGTTTTGTGCATTTTATTCACTTTTTCCCATGTCCTACAATTAAACATCATTATTTTTGCATTATTCAAGTAATGACTACATTTCCTTTTTCAGTTCAAGGTAATAATTTCTAGTTCTCTGAAAAGACAAGTATGAGTCATGTTAATGTATAGATTCGAATTAATACAGGTGGCACATCACGCGAATTATTCATTGATTAGTTTTGGTGAAACATAGGGGCATATTAAACAGACATGAATTTGTTTTGTAAATTTTCTTTATGAAAAGATTACAATTGTAATTCTTTTTATAAAATCTATGGTATATATCCTATATAATTCATACGACATGTTGGAAATCAATATACTCATTTATTGTAATTTAGTATTAAAATAAAATTTAATTAAATTATTAAAGGTATTCAATTGAGGTAATAATATTAAAAAACTGTAAAAGTTTACAAAATACATTCGGGCCTTTAGGTATTCATCCTATAGTTTATGGTGAATTATCTGTAATTCAAAATTTCTATAATTCGAATTTTTTCCAATCCCTTTAGATTCGAATTAGGGAAGTTTCACTGTATTATTTTAATAAAATTCTTTGTTATCACAGGTTGTATGATTCAGTATTTCAGCTTTTGAAAAATAAAACTACATAGTTTTTACTTTTTTTGTTGACTGCTTTATTGTTATATATTTTTGTTAGATTAGATTTATAGCCAAAGCGTTTAACAAAATATGTGCTGCGCGTATCAGTGCATTATTTATTAAATTTTATTTTTTATTAAATAACACAATATGAATAATGTGTAACAATAAGTGAAGTGAATTCAAAAATATACACTATTTTGAACATAAGTGCGTTTTTGTGAAAAATTAAATCGCAATCGATTATCAAGTAATGTATTTATCTATTTAAGATTACGATTTTTTTTCAAGACTAGGTAACTGGAGATATTAGAAATTAAATTAATTTTCATAAACTTTAGTTTATTAATAAAAAATAGTACAACAAGAGAATACAGCTAAACATACTTCATTCTTAATAATTTATTTATAAAACATTTTAAATAAACATATACATATAACAAATAACAAAAATTGAATTTAATAACAATTCCAACATAATTATAGAAAAAGTATAAAAAAATATAACTAAACTAATACATTCTTTTGTCTGTAAAGCTCAGAAACAACTGCTAAAGCACCACCCGGTATAAAGCGTACAAAATTATCACCAGCTAGAGGCCCAATTGCAAATAAATTGTCACACTTTTCCACTTTATAAGTAAACTGATCTATATTTAATGTGTTTGTTTTACAATCAATTGGCAAGCTTTTATTTAAAGCCAAATTCGAATAATTCGGCATGAATGTTAAATCAGGACGAGATCCAATTAGTACGGCAGCAAATGATACGTCCAATTTTGTTTCTTCACCACTTTTTGATGTTAATGTTACCGTTCGACCATTTTCATTTAAACCTGTAATATTGTATTCTGGATAAGAAATGTAGTTTGAATAATTTGTGCCACCATCTTGCATCATTTGATGAACCTGAAAAATAAAACAAGCATTAATAACGACTTTAAACAATTTTTAATTAAACAATTTACTTTATGGTACTCTGGGTACATATTCTCTGGTAACTGTTTATTCAAATCGGCCGTTTTATTTCTAAAAACATGTATAACTGGAATGTTGCGACCGCGAACAGCAATTACAGCATCAGCAGCACTTAATCCAGCTCCAACAATCAAAACTGGATCCATTTCCGTTTCACCATTATGTAAACACTCGTCTAAATTGTGTTCCAACGTTCTTAGATCGTATAACAACCATTTGGGATCATTTTTGACAGTGGAGATTTCTAATCGATTTGGTAAATCACTGGCACCAGTTGCCAATACCAAATAATTGCACGTATAAATAACATTTTGTCCAGTTTCATGATCGTATGCTTTAACCAACCATTTACTAGACTCCTGTGTGGAACTGTAAGGCACTGAACACTTGTTAAAATCTAAACTACTACCACAACTTCTTAAAGAGTATCTGCTAAAGCTCGTCTCACTGTACGTACTATTATCACAGCTATTTAAACTACACGAATTCCTCGTTCTATTGTTCGATTTTGGAATTGGTATGTTTTCGCTTTTAATTTGGCGTCTACATCGATTCGATTTTGATTTGCGACATGATGGTCTCAATTTCAGACGATTCACCACATTTGAAATGAAACACACGTCCCTCTCCTCTGCATTTTCACTGCATTTCATTTTTTCCCATAAACTGTCTCGCCATGATTTGCATTTAATGTCGTTTTGGTGATGTTCCACAGATGCTACTTGCATATTATTACGAAAATATTCATTTAATTTCATATAGTTAACGTACTGTTCGTAATATTTGGCTACAGAATGAGCGTAGGCGCGTTTCTCACTTGAATCGCGTGCATGGAATGGGAGACCTGGAAGGGCCATCCAACTGCCCAGCGATAAAGTCAGTATATAAGGATCCATTTTGTGCCAGGAGCCGCCTGGTGGGCCCTTGCCCAACACTATATGGTCAATCTACAAAAGAAACAGCTTGATTGTTTTCTTAATTCATAAATGATTTATGAAATAAATATACTTTAACGCCAGTATCGCGAAATTCAATCAATGGTTCCAATTCAAGACCAATATCGGCGTAGGGGTGTTGAAGGGCATCAAACAACAATGAAATCTGATTGATGGAACGACCTTCCAGACCACCAGATAACGATGCCAGATTTTCTCCTATCAGACATTTACCAACTGAAGATTGCAATCTAGCTGATAACATTTCATCGGGATGTGCATCCGATATTAGGTATGGTAGGTATCCGGAGAGCATACGCGACAAAATTATACCACTGGGACCGTTTCCTAAAACAATGAGATTAGATAATGAAAAATTCAATTAATGAAAAATGTGTGGGTAGGTTCATATCATGTACATTATAAATAAGGTATTGCTAAAATCGATAATACTATTGAAACTTGGAGGAAACGTGTACAATTTATTAAGTGACAGTACAAATTTGCAAATTTACGACGAATAAATTATAAACAAATTGAAACTTTCATGCAAAAGCGATAGTTTAGAGTGTAGTATTCGTATTATCGATAACGTATTTAGAAAAGGTTTTTTTATGTACTACTATCCAACTTTGTTTCAAATAAAGATAATTTATAATTTATATTATAATTACACAATACGTTGTCTTTCTCTATGATAATCCCTTTATAATAACTTTTTGTTAAACCGCCTTCACTTTTCTAAAAGTGGGAGTGAAAAGTTAAAGTCCATTTTTTGAAAACACATAACATACTACAGATACTACATAGTACATGCCGTTCAACGTAAGAAAAACCTTGGCTATTATGCCTAGTCGTATTTTTGGAGAAGTAGAGACCCGACAATTTAAAAAACTCTCATAAAGGCACATAGCTCTGAACTGCCGTAACGTGCCAAATACCATTCGGTCCATGCACTGCGAAGGTCCTAGATAAAAACATATAGTTTGTTCTAGGGCAAAGGTTTTTCTTACGTTGAACGCATAGTACATATGTATGAAATAAACTACCTTGATCTTGGTTTTGACATTGAATCCAATTCGAATTCATCATTAATGTTTAATTATAGTTCAAAATATTGAACTGAAACCACTTATTATGTATACAAAAAAAGTATGCCCAACCAAATTAAATAATGATTTGACTATATTTTCAAGGATTAAAAATAAGATGAATTAATTCCTTTGTACAACAATGACTTAAGGTTTTTAAGAATTGTTGTTTGTTGTTTATTTAATATATACATACCTATAACCACAACTTCCTTATGAATGATATCACTCGAATAATCTGATTTCATTTTCGCAACAACCTAGAAAAAAAAACAGCACGTGAATTTGTAAACATGTGTTATGAAAGTTATCCAAAAATATTTTTTATAAAAATTACCAAATACAACAAACAAGTATCCAAAAATACGTATAAAATTAGTTATTTTGGAGATACGGACATAGTACAGCCTTTTGTTTACACTTCCCGTAAGATGAGAATTGAAAAGTGAATCACTGGCAATTATCCAACAGCTTTTTTTTATTTCAAGTTCAATTAAACATAATAAGCAACCTTGTAAACTATTTGAAAATGTAATCAATATAATAAATATTAAGATAACGTTTTACATAATAAATTGTGCCAGTTTTTTTAGCACAATATTGCGCAATTGTTAAAAAATAAGAAAATTCGATTTTTCTCTGTCCTATATTTGAAATTGCTGTTGTATTGTTGATATATATTTGTTTGTAATGTGTATATACTCTAATTAATGTTTAATTTGTTTTTTAATAAATTTTTTATTCGTTATTTTCAAAAATCTAATACCAAGTTACCAACCACCAATTTAGAAAATTATAAATTGACTTAAAAATATTATTTGTTCAAAAAAAAACAAGAAATAATTCGAAAATTATTTATGGTTGTGTGTTTAGATCGATTAAAAGATATCAATATTACAATTTGTATGTCTATTGGTATTTGTACAGCTTTTTGTTAAAAATTAAACATGAGAATCGACGACTTGCTATTGTGTAACATGTGACATAATTCCCTGTTTGAATGCACGGGGTGTTTTCGTTTAATAATAAATTCAATACAATTTCATTTCCATCCAACACTTATTTTATTACACATTTATGATATAGTGATATATGTAGTAATCATTGGATGATTTATGATGATGGAAAAACCCAAATTGTTTGCTGTAAGGCCAAGGTAATTGGGGAAGCGGTCAGATATCGTAAAATAATTAAAAAGAATTATAACTTGTTTTAAGGCTTCGACAAAAATTCAATCAACATTTATTTTTAGGCTTTAATTTCGAATGAACTTTGCAATTAATATATAATTTTTCGTTATCCATACACTTTAATCCATACACTTTAATTACTTATATCATTGAAATTGGTCTCTTTTTTATCATCTGCAGTCTCATTACTGTAGAAAAATAAATGTGTGCATTAAAATGAATAAAACTTTTCCATTTTAACGCCATCATCGTCATAGACGAATTAGATTAATTGAAGCAATTGTTGCATTGTATGGAAATTATGGACAAAATTTATTAAATTTCGTTAATATCGATAAAACGACCGACTTTATATAATATATTCTATTTATTGGATATTATTATTATTAAAAAATGATAAAAATGTTATAAACAAGTTAAATTTAAGTGGATTTTTGTTGTATTTTTCTAAAAGTGACCTGCTAATGCATTTAACCCCAGACCCCAGTAAATTTTTATCAATCTTCATGTAATTAAAATTTATGTCTCGATAATAATAGTTTAAATAATTAATACATTTTTGTTGGTGGAACTGGTGGAACTGAAGTTTTAATTGTTGCCTCCATTTTATAAAGTGCCTAACACATGCCCACTGTGTTTTTTTTAAATATAATAATTTTAATTGCGTATTATTAAATATTATGTAGATATGAGATAAATAAATGAAGTGCGATAATTTTTATTTTTATAATATCTTTGATAAACATATTTTAAAATCGTCGCAACGATTTTCGATTATTATTTATACAGAAAAGAATTATTTTTCATTATAAGTACGTAGATAATACATTATGTTGATTTCATTGAAGAAAAGGTCAAAATAAATCATTAAAACCGGGAAATTGATCAAGAACTATAGGAAGATATTTTTTCTAAATAAATTGCAAGTTATTGAATTGTAATCAGTCGTTTTCTGTATAAATCAATTACTTGTAACAATAATGAACGTACATAGGTAGTTGAATTTAATTAAAAGTAAAACTACATTGTCATTGCAGATAAAATTGATTAATATGTAGGTAAGCTAAAATAATGTATGATTATGCTAATTACTATTTGCAATTTATTTGTAATTTATGTGAAGGCTAAAAACGAATAGATTTTTTTATAAGAATAAAAAATACGTTTGTAGTTTTCTAAGGAAAGTGGGCCACACGAGTAGGTATTATTTCTGGAAAGCGCAACATAAGAAAATACACGTATTAAGTTACCTGCCAAATTATAATTTACTCAAAAATAAATTCAATAAGCTTTCACTTGAAAAATCTTAATAAAAATTCGTTAATAGCTTAAAATCAAATTAGCCTTGTTAACATTTAGATCTAAGATGCCCTTTTCAAAGCCACCTACCGGAAAATGTGTACTAAGGAAAATTCACTTACTTGGTTGATTAAAAACAATACTAGGATTAGCAATTTAACAATAATTAATAGAAATTCGTAAAAATTTGTAAAATACACTGATAAATGTTTCTTCACTCACAGGGCAGAGAATTAAGTCACGTAACAACCGTCGAAGTCCTGGCGATTGACTACTTATTTTTATTTATTTTATGTAGTTTAATGTGTACATTGAAACACGTTTTACTCGAATACGCATGCGATAAAACATAGTTTACAATTTTATACCGGCTTATTATGCATTAATTATTATTTATCTATGAATTATTTAATAAGTATGAACATACTTGAGATTTAATTTCATCGTGACGTTTTTTTCTGGAAGACATTTTATGATGTTTTTAGAAAAATATTCTTTCAGTTAGCATTTTTATGATGATTTTATTAAATAAATTGAAATCGTATTTTTATACATTTTTTTCAACAATGAGGTTTAATATTAATTGCGTCAAAATGAAATAAAAACGTCAAAAATCACAGCGCCATTTAGAATGAACTAGAAAATGTTTTCTGTCGTCTTATTTCACTTTTCACACAACAGATGCCTCTACTTAAAAACTAAATAGAGAACTAAACTTTATACAAAACTTTTACTTATTTTATTAGTATTTTTAGTTTTGACTATACTGAATCAAGCATTAGATAATAATGATTATTTAAATAATCCATATATGCTTGACGAGAATCTAAAATAGGACATAATTAACACAAAGTTGATTGTGTATTAAAAAAACTTACGGGGTTCATCACAAAGTACGTAAATCTGTTGATCGGATAATTTTAGATCCTTACATTGCCTATAGAATTCATTATATTTGTCCACAAAAGCGTTCCAGAAATTAGTGGCATCTACCAAGTTAAGTACGATCTAAAATAAACAAAACATATTAAAAATTTAATATTTTTCCGTTTGATATGATTCAACCTTCATCTTTTCATAAACTTGTTCAGCAACTTCGCGTACTTTTTTCGCATCTGTTTCAAAATTCCTCTCCATCTCCTGAGTCATATTCCATTCTTTTGAATTTCCAACATAGCATCTTAATCGTCTTATTGTCTCCACCATATGTATGTGTTTTTTTAACACAAGTTCATCGAAGGATTTCTCCAACATTTGATTTAACAAATTAACGGCCTTTATTGGATCAGCTCGTTCCAAACTCAAACAGCTACGAATTTTCTGGATAATATAAATTAGTTCGCCTTCCAGTTTAAGTCGATTTATGATTTTTTGGGTATTTTCAAACTTTTCCAAATCGAATTGTTTTATAACTTCCTCTTCATTCATTTGTATGTCTTTAATAAAATCTGTGTCGTCTAATTCGTTGCCATTTTGTAGCTTTTCGGATAGATTTAATGCATTCTGGGCGCAGTTTTCATCGTATATGGCACGATCATATTCATTACTGAATGCTGGCAGTGGATATGATTTATGTAATTTTATACCAATTACTAATTTCGATGGCAAAACAACCGGTAACACTAAATTTATGAAATCTTGTCTTGGATCAACTGCTTTACCTGAAAAAATCGAAATTCATTTAAAAATTGTGGAAAAAAAACATGAAAACATTACTTTTAAACAACGATTCGTTGCTTTTAACGTGTTTGGCATATTCAATATAGTTCTCTAATTGTTTGGTGGAAATAATTTTAATTGATTTATCGATAAGTTCTTCAGAAGGTTCATCAGGTATATTATGTTCTTCTAGATCGTTGGAATTTATACTAGAATGGAAAAAATAATTAAAAACAAATATGTATAAATATATTGAAATTAATTACTCTTTATCATCATTTTCTTTATTTGTATTTTCCACATTTGAATCATGGCTTATTTCCATTTCCTGACCTAAAAAGCATTTAGAGTAATTCTATTATTTATATGTATTTGTAAAAAATTTACACTCCGAACTTGAAACATTTTCCAATCGTAAAGATTTTTCACTGCGATTACTTGTACTTGACATTTCGGAAATTGTTCTTTTACGGCCTTTACTTTTTAAAGTATTCTCCTAAAAATTTAATGGTCTTATTTTCGATAGTTGTGGAAACATTTATTAAAATTTACAATATCATCATTTTCATTTATATCATCAATATAAGATTCACCATCAAATCCATTATTCTTTGAAATCGCTTCCTCAATTTCTGCTACAGCATCAGTGTAATCCTTACGTTTGTTGTTTTTCAGTAACTTTTTCTTATTTTTCAAATAATATAGCATATCATCCGGTTTTACAAGTCCTCTGAAAAAAGTAAATACAAAAATTCGATTATACGTACATACTTCCATAAAAATCATTAAAATCTTGTACAGAATTATCGCACAAGCTTTGAAAGCTCTACAAAAGCTTGTCGGCAAATTCAACTTTTTTATATAGGGACTATTTTTTACTTTGAATTCATTATCTATAAAATTCAAAATATGTATTCAGTTTGTCCCAAAATAAATATAAAGTTTGTTATTTAATGAATCTTACGTTTGATTTGTACCATAAAATTTCACGGAATATTTTTTTCCACTGATTTCTTTAACCTGAAATATAAAAACGACTAGAAATCGGAAAACTTAAAATAAAAGTTTGTTTACTTCTGCTGGCCAGGGAGGATAACCTTTAATTTTGGCAAAGACTTTATCGCCGGCTTTAAATAATTTGTCCATTGTGACAAATAATCCATACAAACTTAATGATAACGATTAATACTGTTATAAACCTCAATTTCAAAATTACAAAAAAATAACAGCAATATTATTAAAAATTCTTGTGAATACTCGAGTTCGGAAACAAAACAGAAACAAATCGGATCGGAAACTATACGTGCGTCTATTTACTATTTCTTACGCCAACAGGTGCCACTTTCGCATAACGTATAAGCGGGAAACTCAAACAATAGCATCCTTAGGACTTAAAACAGTTTACTTTATTAGATCATCAAATATATTATTAAAAACGTACATAATTTACATTCAACAAATTAATGTACAAAAAATTTACTTAATAATATATGTATATAAATTAGCTATCATTAATATATAAAAATAATTTGATGAATTATAACAAATACATTTTATAATTATATCACATAAGTACAATTGGTACATACAAGTGCGATATACATACATATGCACTGGAACTATTGTTAAAAATTGAAAATGCATAAATATTATCACAATAAATGTTTATATTTTTTTGTTTCACAAATTGTTAAATAAAAATATCTGCTAGAAAAACAGCACCACAACAGACTAGTTTGAATCATCTTGTAACAAAAATATTTACTTATATAATTCCACATTTTTTTTAGGAAAAAATGTGTAATTATCAACAAAAAGGTATAATGCCAAACAATTCTTTTTAAATAAATAAATAAACCACTGATCTTACAATTTAAGAGCTAGTTATTTTCATGCTGGTTATATCATGGTTCAATACAAGACTTCCAACTAAGGCCACTAATGCACGATCCAACCATGTTACAGGGTTGGGGTATGTAAGGCCACCCTCGTAAAAGCCTAAATGACCACCATGTGCCAATTCTAAATACAGAGTGTTTGGTTTTTGGCCTAAAAACAAAACATTTTGATACACTACATTCAATAAGTCGAAATCGAATAGATCTTACTTGCAATTTTATGAATTGGTTCTAATAAAGGTTCCGGTACCAATGGATCATCTTTAGCATTAATGAAAACCATTGGCAATTTGATATTATCTATGTAATTAATACTAGAACACCAGTTATATAGATCTGTAATAGATTTAAAGCCATTTATTTTCCGGGTATATGCTTCATCTAATTCTGGTAAAGTTGCAGCTGAAACGATTTCATGTTCACTCAAATTATGCCTATTCTTCACATCTTCTGACAGTAAAACTTTACGATGTCTTAAAATGATGTTTTTCATATTTTCCGTCATTATATATAAATAAAAACGACGGAAATTTTGCCAATTTAACAGCCATTTTGTGCCTCTACAACATATTAAAAATGAAATGGTATTTAACAACTTGAATCATTATTTACTCTATAGCACAATATCCTTGACAAATCGATATACCGCCAATAATGCATTCCGGTAATTGTCGTTCTTTTTCACCCAAATATTTCGTCACTAAATTACCACCTAAACTAAAACCAACACAAACGATTTTTGTGTTTTCATGACGATTTGTTAAACTTTTAACCATTTCATGAAAATCATGTGTATTTCCTGAAACAGTTACAATTTCTTTTAAAAACATGCTTCAAATGGAATTAAACTAATCTATACAGTTTCACGTAAAAACTGACTAATTAAAAAGTAATTTTAGCTGAAAACGAACAGAGTTTAACTTACCATAATTGAAGATTCGTGGGGCCGTTACAGGGACACTTTGCAAAGCTCCAACATGGTTCAATACTGCACATCTATAGCCATGACATTGGGCCATATGAACGAAAGTTCTTATGTAAACACTTTCGGATGTGTTTCCAATTCCTGGACAAATGGCTATCGTTATATCATCTGGAAAATAGGAATATAATTAAAATTCTCAAGTGAAACTTAATAAGTCTGTATTATCTAACAATTTAAACATGGTGTCAAATGGATTTACCTTGAAAGTTTGTATCTAATGGCAAATATAGATCGTATGTGAGCGTCGTACCATCTTGTAAATTCAAGAATACACGTTCCCCAATCGGCCAGGGACATTTTACCCTGCCTATGATGCTGTGGAGCACTGTTTGAACATGACCACTGAAACCCCACAGTCTTGGAGGAATGTATCTGAAGGAAAAAAGAAATTATTAAGTTTGTTTGTCGGTTTAAAAGTTTAGCGTAGCACGTTAATGGTTTTACGATGTTTAACATTGTAAACATAAATAATTACAATTTTATGTGCCTACATACTTTGTGGACACGAATTAAACTAAAAATGTTTTACGGTCATTTTCAAAACAATCATTTTAAATTTGTACCGTGTTGAATATGCTAATTAATTAACATTTCAAGTTTAAGTTTAAAGTTAAAAATAGTAGTTGAGCAACCAAATATTTGTAATATTTGTATAATTATTACCGAACAGCAAACTTTAATCATGATGAATCATCGAAAATAAATAAAAAATTTTCCGTTTATTAATTTTATTGTTATGCACTGTGGGCGATAAGTAAACTTTTTTCAATTCATATTATATTGATTTGATCAATCTACATTCCTTGTTAGTAGAATAATTTCCTAATTTGTAATTTGATCATAAAATAATCAAGTGTTTACACACTATTATAAGGTTTTAGTCTTTTTGTGAAAATGTTTAGATAATAATTTGTAAAACTAATTAACTTTAAGTTATTACTTTATGTTATACTTATTAGTTATAGTCATAGATTTGGTATTGGAAAATCAATAAAACACGATTTTTTGTGATTTTCGCCCATTTTTTTACTTGTTTACTTTCCAAACTGATAACCAAACTCAATTTTATTTATTGGTAAATTATATTCACATGGAAAACCGCAAAATTGATAAAATTGTACATGGAATTATATATTTTAACGGACAAATAAAAATTATAGTTTATGGGTGTTTTTTTAATTAAAGAATCTTTAACATAAATTAACACCCGGATTCATTGAATTGAAATGAAGTTTTAAATTAAAAAATAATATTAGACATTAGCTAGTGGCTTTCAAATGGTCAATTAATGGAAAATCTAGAACAAATTCATAAATATTTGATTATTAGGGACACCAATAACTTTATTAAGTAGGTGTAAAAGGTAATTTGCAGAGAATCCTCTTTGGCTGATGGTATGTAATTTAATTACATAAAAAAACTTAGGTAATTATATCAAAGTGTTGTTTAATGTTTAACAGAGAAAGCTAACCTAACTAATATAATCGTTAAAATATATTTTATTATTTTTATTTAAACAATACATTTTATTTTATATATTGTTTGAAGAATCATTAATGAAATTAAATTAAAAACAAATAAATTCAAAATTGTGATTGTAGGCAAAATATGTTCTTGGAAAAGAGAATTATCTGATAATATCATAAACGTATAAACGAATATTATTATTACTCATACATAAATGATTTCTGGGAATTTGCAAGTCCAAATATAATGTTTGTACCATAAAATAAAGAATGTTTTTAAATTCGAAGTTTAAAATTTATAATTTTTTAATTTGATTATTTGACCACTGTTGGCACGCTTTCTATTTTTACAATTTTCTTTGCTGCTTTTCTTTATTGTCAACTTTTAAACTTTTACTCATGTAACAACACATAACTAACGAAAATTAATTATGAAGCCCAATAAGTAATAATAAATAACTTTAAATAACTTTCATTTGATAATTTGGAGGCAAATATTCTAGAATCGACAGAATAATAATATCTAATCTAAAATGCCAGTGGCGTAGGTAATGTTTGTTAACGTCAATATACATTATTAAGAAACTAAGTTTTATGGATTTAATAATTCATAAATTGAATATTATACACGTTTCGTTTCAATAGACGTCCTTTTCCACTGAAACTCACTATAGATATTAAATTGATTAGGTCAAGGCTGGGTAAAAGAATTAACAACATATTTGACAGTACTTACGGTTCATTTAAAAGTGGCGAAATTTTTAATATATTGTCTAAAAATTTATTGTCACTACACCATATTGTCGGCTTTTGTGGTTGACTGTTAACATTCAATATACGAAAAAGAATGCACAAGATAACAGCGAATGCGGCAAGTAAAGCCGTGGACATGTCGCTGAAGAACTCTTACACGAACTCTGATTACCCGGAATAGTAAAAAAATGAGCGAAATTATAATAATTATGAATATTTCCAGAAAAGTCTCTTTAATTTGTACATTTGTTTGGGTTAGTATATCTACAAAGCAAATCTGCTCAAATACTGACAACTACTAGCTATAAAATGGAATGGAGGATTATGGAACTTCATGGGAGAGTGCTCGCTCGAAAGGAGCAGCACACGCGCGCTGGTATAGGTTTAGACGTGCGGCTTGCTTAGGATACCGCTCTATTCCATTGCTGATAACAAAGCAGAGCAATTCATAAAAAAATTGGCGAAAGTATTGAATCCGCTCATGTTCCTTCCTATTCACCTTTCTACGAAGAAGAGCTAATTGCCATTATGCTTAGTAATTAGGGATTGTTAATGGGGTTGTAGGTAGGTTTTGAGCTTTGACATTGACAACAATTTCATAATATGTAAAAATGTAATTGTAACTGATTGTAACCGGTTATAAATAAAATTTAAAATTTATTTTTCCATTTTTGTACTGTTGCCATCTTGTGTTAACAATATACGTATACCTCCAAAAATAAAGTAAGCTATATCTGTTCTGTTCATACTTACTATCGCCGTTGAAAGATGGCAGCATAAACATTAAAATTAAGTTGTTTTTCAAAAAAGTATTTCTTACACGAGAAACAGATCTTTTAAAATGATTGAAATAACATTTAACGGTTTAACGCTTGCTTTAATCGTATCCAGTTACTATTTGCTGTTAAAAAGTTGC
>SSSI01010192.1:0-19613 GCA_004796505.1 Oryzaephilus surinamensis
TAAACAGAGATGGAAAATATTTAGTTTGTGTTAATCATACGAATGTAGTTAAGCACTACTTTTTATATTTCACGATCATTTAAAGCACTATTAGGAATGTACGTATTTCGCGCACAATTCGTCATTTTTATGAATTTCTACAAACATTTGACTAGCGCAGTACATTCGAGTAAAACTTGAGAAATTCGTATTAATTTATGAACATAGTTTCTTTTTTGACTCACAAATATTAGATTAGTTCGTACAATTACAAATTGTGACGTAGCATCAAAGATATAGCGAAACTACTATATACATATTACATGTATGTATTATACGGTATTTTATTAATTTTTCATTTTCTTTCTAATGTTTGAATATTTTTCTTTTTAATATCTATTGAATATATAATGTAAGTGTAGATGGATTAATTAATCAAACAGGTGTATGTGAAATTGTTATTTTATTGAAGGAAACTGTCATATTTTTTTTTCGTATTGGAAAAGTTTTCAAAGGCGAATGTACCGTATATTATTATATTTTATATATGTACGTAGAGATGCCATATTGCATGTCATATTTTTTCTTTTATATTATTTATTATTGTGAAAAATTGTTCTATCGCCAAAGAAATTACACAATATAAATAACTATTGATTTTTGTCAGTCAATAAATAATCATAAACTATTAGAATCAAACATTAAATAGCACATAAGTTATATTTATATATATCTATTCAGTGGATAATTAAGTTTTTATGGTTTTATTTAAAAAAATTTATGATACAATTTAAATAAACACAAGGTTATAATTGTAAAATATTATCATTGCATATAAAATTATTATAATCATTACATATTTGACATGATATATATTAACATTTGATTAGTTTTTCGGCTTTTACAAATAATCAATAAATTCTACTCTACATAATATTTAAATAAATCGGTTTAAAATGTTGTTAAATGTATAAACCGATTACGAGTGAGTGTTTTTTTTAAATATGTATACTTATTTATAAGGATGTTACTTAAATAAATTAACAAAGAAGTCACCATAATTCAACAAAGTTTTTTCCTTCATTAGCAAAAGGTTAAATTAAACTTGATTCACCAGATGATACGAGGATATGTTATTGGGACAGTATTAAATTTATGTTTATTAAAAATGACTGTCCCCCAAGGGTCCGAATAGAAAACGCAAACAACTTTTATATGTAATTTGAAAGTAAAACAAATAAAAAATTACATATAGTGAAGGTGTTCAGCCTTTTATTGTATTCTTGTGGGTGAATTGGAATATACATTGTGCGATTTGTCTTTTATTTAATAAAAGTCGTACATTTTTAAGGTTACGTAAAAATTACAATAGATGGACAATGCATCCATACAGACATACATACATGGTATCTTCAAGTAAAACAGGGAGTGTCCCAAGGTCGACTGTGAAGATGAACCCAAACCGATCTAAGCAACAAGTGTACTACATAAAACATATAGCACTAAAGCTTAAAGCTTTCACGGAATTGAATACAAACAGCAGATGAAACCAGTTTTTGCGAAACTACTATACACAGCATAAACGTACATAATATAATCTGTTATGAAAATAAAAAATAAAAGAAATGACGAAAAGATGATTGATAAGTACGTAAAATGCTTAATGAAGTTAAATAATAAATGTTGACCATTTATTTGGGATTTAATTTTATATATGTATATTGTACATATTTGCAAAATGTTTGTTTATAATCAGATATGTTACAAGAATGATGGGCGTTGGAATATAGTTGGCTTTTGACCTAAGTTTAAAGGCACGCCTTTGTCGTCGTCTTCTTTATTTAATGACAATCAGACACACACACACACACACATATATGTATATTAGATTATGAGGCGCCGTTTGAGCCAAAATATTATTTGTTTTGTGACTGGAAACATATCTTAACTTTCAAATTATAAAGCAAATTGTATAATTTTGGCCCAATTTGCGCCTCATCCTAAATAGCCGATTTTTCCTTTTCAACCGTGAAGAATAGATAGGAAACACCCTGTTAGACTTATTAAGATTTCAATTCATGTTTGAAATTGTACAAACACATTAATTTATATTATAAATACCTATGTAGAACAAAAATATTCAAGTTTGGTCATAAAATGATGTAACAAGTAGAAAATCATGTTTAATAGTACATAGTCGTACATCTTTACAGGGTGATTCATTTTAAGTTTATTTCAAAATTGTTTTAAGAACTGTAGGCGATATTTTAAACAAACTTTGGATTTAAGGGTTTAGTAGAATTTTTAAGCCAATAAAAATATTTCCATTGTGGAGTCACTTCCAGTTGCACTCAGAATTTTTTAATGGTTTTTATTATTCTACATTAAATTTAAAGTTGAGTTCGTGTAATGTACTTTATGTCTAAAGCAAAGAATTTTTGAATTTAATATTTAAAAAAAAAATCTTAGATACAAGGCCAGTTTTTATTTATATACTCAAAAAACTGCTTTTTGACAAAAATTTTTTTTAAATGAAAACGGTCTAGTTTCTGGCAGTTTTTTTTTAAATTTAATTCAAAAACCTTTAACTTTATATGCAGTCAAAGGTTCGGAAGTTAGGAATCAATGAAGTTAAACATCAATAAACTCAATTTAGATTTAATGTAAGATTTAAAGGTCATATAAAAAAGGGGTGTCCAATTTAAAATAAGGAAATAGGTCATTAAATTAGTCATCCTAGATCAAAAATTTTGTTGAAATATCTTTAACTGTTTTTCAAATAATTTTGGAATATTGAATCACGCTATATACATGAAAGACTATAAACCGCACCTAAAAAGTGTCATCTTCAAATCGAGTTTAACTAACTTTTAAATGATTTAAAGAAACTGGAGAAAGGCAATACATATATGATGAAAATAGTACCTACAGTAATTGTTACATTCCAACCTAATTACGATTTTCTTTTCTATAATAATAAACTCAAAACGAAATTTAATTTGACTAAAATTTTTCTTCAAATTAAATTTAACAAGTTCTATTGAACATTTGTTAGTAATTTAAATTATTTCCTTATCCTGTAGTTATTTCCCGACAAAATTTCATTGCCGGTTATTTCCTTTTAATCTAATTAAAATAATATGTACTACTATTTTTTATTATATTATTTGAATTAAATTTGTATTTTTAGCATTCATTCTATAAAAAAGGTGGTGTACACACGTGCATATATAAAAAAAATTATAATATAGTTTAAAGCCTATTAAACGCTTATTAGATACATAATGATGAGATTGAAAGCATCTCTCACGATCGTATTAGAGACAATAACAATAATCCCGAACATCTACACACCTTTTGCCTTTTGAAAAACTCAAATTATACCACACCTTTAATATTATATATTTTAGTCAACGCCTTCATTGTGATTATTATCATTTATGATGATTTTAAATAGTTTTTGGTGCATTTTTCACATAATAATTTTGTCATTTGACATTATATTATGTAATTTGACATATAAAATTCGAGCCTACTGTGTGTAGAAAATTGCAAACATTTAATCAAATGTTATAAATTATTGATAAACTAGTTCTTTATTTTTGGCCACGGAAACGTGTGAATAATTATAATGGAAAATAAATCGAGTCATATTATACTCTTGTTGGCAATATTGGTATATATTATTCATGTTTTACACTATATGGATAAGAAGAAAAGTAATAGCGAAGTGAGGGTAGGGTGGGATAATATCAACCTTGATACATAGAAGAATAACAAATAATCCTTACGTTAGAATAACGTGGGAAACTGGAGTAATAGAGAATCACTTGGTGTATATGTATATGTGGCAAAAGAGATTTTTGTTTTGATGTCCTGCAGCGGTATAAATATAGTTACTAAACAGTGTCGAAATATTACTTTGAAATTCATAAATCGTTTCATCACGTATTATAAATTTTTTCAATTGTAATAATTATTAGCTGTTTTTATATTTCAATTATTTTGTCCACCTGATAAGATAATCCAATTGAATAAAGAAAGTAGGCTATGACTTTTAAAACGTATTAAAAATCATTTGACATTTGCTTTGAAGAGACTTTTTTTAGTTTAATGTGTCGAAATGTAGATGGACGACAAGCATTTTTTAAAACAATGGATTTAACTAAAATTATTGATATATGATTAATAAATACGAATACAAAATTGTATTTTGTTGGTTTTTTTTCAATATACTGTATACAGTTTTATAAAACACCACTTTTTTTTTAATAAACGTGAACTTTTGTGAAATGCGTGGAGAATTTACCTAATTAAAATATCTAATGAAAGTTCACCGCCTTTATAAAAAACACCAAATATAGCCATAATTATGGCTTACATAATATATTATGTAGTTAACTTTAAAAAAAATAAAAAAATACGTAAATATGTGAATATACACCCATCCCATATTAGTGTCCCCCATTCAACAATTAGCATTTAAAATAAAAATATGTCAATCTCAGCATGTATAATGCCTTGTTATAAATCCAAATATGGTCTTCACACATATATAATTTAATTATTTGTCATACCATTTTAACAAATGAACATTCAACTCATTATTGCATATAAAAAGCATTAGAAAAAATGTACGGTATGCATATATACGAAAGCGAAAAAAAATGAAACAGTTTTACAAAGAATACCGATAGTTAATCTCCCAAGTCGGTTACATTTTACTATCTAATTGTATCAACATTTATGTACAATTACTGTTTGCCTTCAATGCCAATCTCCAGCTATGATCATAAACTAAAGTACAAGGTAGGGTCGATCTTTCAATCACCAACCACCTCCATTAAATAAGGAGCAAAAGATATAAGTAGATGAAATCGCAAACAAACACTCGCGAATTTAATGCCATTTGATAAATGTTTGAAGTAATTAGCGGAGACAATCTTGTTGTTACCTTTTACTCAACTTTAATTGTTATTGTAACCCTGTGCCTACGGAAATTATGCTAATTGTACTTAACTAGTTTAACTTTTTTTTATTATTATTATTATCGATACACCAACAATTAATTATTAAATAGCATTGGTAAATGGAAATTTATACAAGTAGGTATCTACATTTTTTTGGTTTGAAGTTGTGGAATAGGTAGTTATTAGTTAAATTTTTGGTTTCTTAAGGCTATAATTAATTTTCGTGTTGTAGAAAAATATGATTTTGTAATTAATGCGGGGGTGTTTCTCCATGTCTGGTTAAAAGTTGATGTAATAATTAAAAAAATGACTTTTTTTGTTGTTGTAAAATTTTTGTTTTTAATAAAATGAATTTAGAATGACTGGCAAAAGATTTTATACTCGTCACAGGAAGCTAAATATTCCATCCTGTTAACAATACGATCAATTAAGATAAAATTAATTTCGGTTCATAAGTTTTTTGATTAATAGTTTGTATATGTCACATATAAATAAATTTCATACAATATAAATTAGCAATTCTTTAAATGATTATTATTATTCTAATAATAAATCATTTAACAATTAATCAATTAAATCTAACACGCCTATTTTATTTTAAAGCGCGAGACAGTTAAATCGACTGTGTGAGAATATAGTAAGAATTGTATATGTATATTAGACTTGTCTTTTTATATGTATTATTTTCTATTTTAATTACATTCAAATTCGTCTAATGTATATATGGTATTAATTAATTAAGTAATATAATATGTTAATTTCCTTTATCAGATAATTTAATTTTTTTATCTGGTTGTATTTGAAATATTTTTAAATGTCTATGTATGTACCTAAGTCTAATTGTGAAGGAAGAATCCAATTAGCTTTAATAACTTCCGGATATAGTAGATAGTAGATGTTATTACAGCATATTTTTTATTTAATAGTTGTTATAAAATCTTATTTAGTTTTCTTTTTTTAAATTTAATTCTAAGTAGAATGCTTTGTTTGAAATATTTTTTTGCCATTCTTTGGTGAATTCATTTATTCGGTAAAAATTAATTAAAATATACGTTGAAGTATTTTCTATGTTTAAAGTATGAGTAATAGTGTATTTTTGGTCATATTTTTAAATATATCTGTAAATTTTATTAAATTAAAGTTTTTTATTTTAATATTTCACATTTTATAATTGAAATCCACTTTTTAATAAAAGAATTGTTTTGCTTTCAACAAAAGTCACACTTACACCGCCCAAAATAACCTAGAAAAACGAATTCAATTGACAGTTGACAAATGAACTGACAGTTTATAGTTTTGACATATTTTAGCTTTGTAATCAAAAATTAAAAAAAAAACTAAAAACGAACACTATTTATACATATTTTTTCACACAACAATTCTTCGAAAAAAATTAATATCACATTAAATTAAATTTACAAAAACGCACATGTAATACATTATAACAAGTTCTACATAACTGGATAATTATAATTGTATTGTACGCGTAAACAACCTTGCCTTTATGTATGCCATACATTGTTTTTAAAATAGTGTGTGTAGATTTTTTTTATTATTATTTTCTAACATGTATGCAGTATTAAGTATTATATGGTATATCCTTCATGATCTACAACCATTGTCAAGTGCTTATGGTGACTTTATGTTAATTATATTGTGCAACAATTTCATAATCTTTATATTAGAAAAAAAACTGATGTATTATAAATATATGTAAATGCAAAAATATTTTAAAATCAAATTGTTTCAAAAACGAACGTTTTTTCTTTTCTGTCAACTAGTCGCTGTATTTAAAATTAATGGTTTTACTATGCGTAAGGTCATTATTATATAATTAATAATGTTTTTTTGTTGGAATAGTAAAGATATTACGAAAATTGTGGTAGTAATGTAATATATTAGTAGATAATTTAAAATTATTCACTAGATACTTGTATGTCTTTGCTGTGCTTGTATTTAGTTAAATCTGGTTAAATCTATCAAAATTATGACAACCGCTGAGAAAACTTAATTAAAATAATAAATTATCGTTTATTCGAATATACATCATAATATTATGCACTGTTTTACATATTTTCTTGTCGTTAAATGTTATGTGCAATCGATTTACAATTACTTGTTAAATTAATTTAATTAATTGGATGTGGTTTCATCATTGAAAAGGGATAATTTTTATCTCAATGCCGCGCTAAATTGCATCGATTTTTAAACAATTTAAAATTGAATTGTTGATTTCAATGCAAACATTATACATACGTATATGCCTTTTCTTATACTAGATACATAAATTTGTATTAAAATTTACTCTTACTTGTGAGTTCGTGTCTTCTTTAAATATTCAGTAAACAAAATTATATACTAAATATTTAGATTTATATGAAAAAAATCAATTTGATACGCTCCTATTATTTTTTAAATAATTAAACAATGTTTGCAAATATAAAATTATATACTTTTCTAATTCGTTTGTAATAAATTCTACAACTTTATTATTTTGTTGCTAGCGGCCACAACAACGAATTCATTTCACTAGTTAAGTTATTAATATTTATAAATAACATATACATATATTGTTTTTTTCTCTTCTCTGTTGCCGCCAGTATTACAATACATACAACATTTTGATGATTGATTTGATTTATTGTTGTTACTAATTTAATCAGACCAAATTTGGTCACTTTATAACATACCATATAAACTTGCATAATTATATCTTATATCCTAATCAAGGTTATAACATTAAATTTATAGTGTTCTTTTAAGACTTTTTTTTATTTCACGAAATAGTGATTATTATAATTTGGGTATATGTGTTATTAAACACTTAATAAAATTGTAATAAACAAATTGGTATTTGGATGGAAAAATAAAAGTTTGTGTTAAAATGGAAATTTCAGAGACAAATTCAAGTTTTATCAATGATTGCTAATTTAGTTTTTGACTAAACGTATGTAAATTCCTGTAAATTTACAAAAAATTTAATGAAACAACTAATTTTTGATATATAAGCACCAGTTTCGAAATCTATTGTTTTATAAGAATTTATTTTTGGTGGGCGAGCGAAGTAAGCAGTTTTGGTTTATAATTAAAAACTGGTCTAGTTTTTGACACAGTTTTTATTTATAAACACAAAAAAAAACTGGTTTTAAACCTACATTTTTATTTATAAAGTAATTAAGCCAATCTAGTTTGTGAAATCCATTGTTTTATTTCAAAAGTGGTTTTTTTTTGGAGCTAGCAAACTTTTATTAGTATTAAAAATTGTTTTTTATATATATGTATGAACCTATATATGTCAAAATTAGAAAAAAATTATAGAACAAATTTGCGTGCAATTTCCAACTTTTCATCTAATTTGCTTTAAACGTGTATTTTATATATGTAATTAAAAATATTATAAATTATACATATAAAAATTATGTAATTAGAATGGTAACACTTATGGATCATTAATTTAAATTTGACATATCCGTAAAATTGAAGGGCATTCCCTTCAGGGCATTCCCTCTCTATTTTTAAAAAATATATACATATATATTGACATAAAATGCAACTATTATATATTTATAATAATAATCGTTGAAATTATATTGATAAATAAAACGTTCTAATAAACCAAGTATCCGTGTTACGATTTATAAAATATCACATTAACATTAATTAATACAAATTATTTTATGATTCCTTTCACATATCTGTTTATACAGTAGTAATAAAATTTATAATAGGCATTTTTTCTACATTTTCAATTTACCTTATCGAAAATTTAATGGTTGTACAATTATTATTGATTATAGGGCGTTCACAATACGCCTGGACGTAATAAATTTATTGATATAAAGCTACTATAATATGCTATATAAGATTAATCATATTATTACCTATATGAAAAACTATAAAAATGATGTGAAACAATTACAATGTGACAAATTGATACCATAAAATATATTATTAAAATTATTTATTACAAAAATCTATTAAAGACTAAAAACCCACACACATACATACACAACCAACACATTTGTATTATAAATATTTAATATTATTACACATATACGAGTATATAGTTTGCAAATGAATAAACTATACTTTATAATAATTTATATTTAAAACAACACAATGAAACAGTTTTAATAATAAATTGGTATTATCATTTAATGCCAATTTTATAAATTTAAATCCTGTTTTCCATTTTATTAATTTATGATACCTACTAGTAATTATTAATCCCAAAAAAGCATTAATTTGCATTAAATTGTGTGACAAATCGTATAATAAACTAATCAAGTGATTTCTGGTGGCAAAAAAAAACCAAACATCCTGTATAATAATTTAGTTTAAGTGGTCTCGTATCTGTTTTTTATTTTAGAAAAAAAATTGTTGCTGGAAAAATTGGACCTGAAAGTATTCAAGGTTGTTCTAATTTAAAGTAAACTTAATGTTTATTTATTATCGCATTATAGTCAATTATTTTAAAAGGTGAACTTTACTGAGTCGTGATTGTTGTCTTTTAATATTTTTGTACACAATTGCAATTATTTTGTATATAAGTATTTATTTATATATTGAAAAATTTGTCCAATGTATTATTTATTACTTAACATGGATTATCTATATTGTGTAATTAATCAAATGTCATTTGCTCTTTTGGAGGTTTTTGATGAGGTCACATCAACAGTCTTGATACTCAGTTTAACCATGATTCAAATAGAATATCAAATAAGAATCTAGTTAGCGTTGTATTGTTTTCTTAAGCTCAATTTCTGCGAATATAATTTAAATAAAAATCGATTTGTGTGTAATACAAGAAGCAATTGTTCAAATTTCGTCCAAAAACAGGCACAACAATAGAAAATATCGTTACACAATAGAATGATCGATTAATATCTGTCAATTATGATCAAATAATTTACAAAACAAAAACATTAGCCAACTGTTATATTTTATAAGGTTGGGCTGAAACGATTTTTGTTTTTCTAAACGATGATGCGGGCTTATTGTTAATATTTATGATTTTGTCTAATTTCAAATAATATACATTACAATAAATATGTTTATTGTTTTTAAATTATGAGTAGGTCTTTTGATTTATGATTTAGTTGTCTTAAAAAAACTGTTCTGCAGGCGAACAATACGTTTTTTTGCATAATCATTTTCCAATAACTTTGGTTTAATGTTGAACTAGAGTTTATGTACACATATATTTTGAAAAAAATTATTATTTTATATGTATTGTGAACGCGGGATGGTTCAATACCGTGGGAAAGAGCGCTTTGCTTTCTCGCCCATCAAGAAGTTGTGCTGCTGGTGTTACACGGTAGTATATTGCAAGAACCCATGGCCTATGCTGGGTATATATAAAGTCGTGAATAATGGTTCAGCTTGAACATTGTGTTCCTTTAAACAACACACTAATCTATAAATAATAGTCACACCAACTGCACGCTAGGAAATCTAATATCGGTTCTTGAATTTTTCTTTATTTTTTAATTAATTTACTAGTTAATTGGAAATATATTCCATTATACTCTAAGACCAATAAATTGATAAATTAAAAAACGATTTTCCTGCCATTACATCCAAAAAAATATAAAATTACATCCAATCAGTAAGACTTTCAGGTGAAAGCGAACAGTTTACGCAATTTGGCCAAAAAAATTATAATAAAACGAAAATCCTATAACGATTTTTCTGTTTATTAAATGAAACAATGAGAATGTCATAATATGTAAATAAAGATCGTGCCAAAAGACAATTACTGCTCCAGGTAATAATAAACTATATTATAATACCAACCCATTCAATTGGACTATTATTATTCAAGATTTTAATATACGAAAGAAAAAAAATTATCTACCTATGTTTAAAATAAATCGTGAATGTGACATACCTAAATATGTACCAAACCTCCTGTTGTGCTTTTCATTCAATTATTATTGCGTTTAGTGATATTTAATTTTATTAAACAAAAAAATTGTGTATATATAACGTTTATGTATATGTGCACATTTATTTTAAAGTGAAGATGCGCTCAAGTTGGGGCGTGCGATAGTTCAAATCGTGACCGGTGGGTACCATTGGGGCCGTTTTATATATATAGTGGTACCCTAGAAAATCCACTAGACTGTACAAATATATATATATGTGTATAGCAATATAACCTATGGACCCGTTACACTATGACCTAATAATAAAACAGCGGGTCCGTTGTCTCGTAGGCGCGAACCCATCATTTTATTAATCGTGTGCTCGTTGGGTGCATCTTCTTCTTCTCACCTCGTATAACTTTTTGCAGAACGAATTATTTATGCGATCTTTTCGAATTCGTTTCATATCTTAAGGCGAGCGTTGAGGTGTTTTGTTGGTCACATTTTTTTATTTATAGCTGAGTGTCGTCTTTCTCTGTACACGACTATACATATTTTGTTGCTGATGTGCGATGCAGGAAGGAAGATTTTTATGTACACAATAAAAAAAAGCCGTTTTAAATATAATTTGTATAGAAAAAAGTTGAATCATTATACCTTCACTTTTAAAAATAAATTTCTAATGTTTGGTTTTTTAACATTCCTAATTCTAACCAATTTAAACATTTCAAAATTTGAAAATGATGGTGAAAAATTTAGAAATATTAAAGTTCCGTTCATCTTCATGCCAAATTAGAAAATTTGGTAAAATTATTCATGTTTTATACGTAAAAAAACGTTTTTAAATTATACCTTCACTTCTATAACACAAAATTGTATAGGAAATTGTAGTAAAAACATCAGAAATTCGACTTGTCAATGTAAATTTCTAATGCTTTTATTTGCGTGACTATTTTTTTTCTTTTTCCTTACATCATGTGTCAGGTTTCTGATGGGATGATATGATAGTTGTTGCTTAATATTTATTTTCTCTATATATATGAGTATATATAAAGCCTAACTGTAATACGATAGTAAAATAATATAAAAAGGAAATGTACATGTATGGCTATTTAGAATATAATTTTGTAATTGGAAAATAATGTACCAATATTTATTATTATTAAATCATTATATTTTTATATACGTATTTATACATGATGGACAAATTATATACAATTTAATTTCTTTGAATGCATGTGTTGGACCAGAAGTGTTATTGGTATAATTTTCTATTGTAACGGTAAAATTCTCTCATTTTTGAAAAAATGTAATTTATTTTTTCGATTTTATTGTTTCGTATCATCTTCAGGCTTCAGAAAACATTATACAAGAGAGATTTTATATAAAAATGTGAATTTCTCTATTCGAATACATGTAATATATATTACAACAACAAACAACAATAATGTTGCAATAAACAGTAGTCGTTGCAATATTTACAATCGTTATTTCAACAATAAACAAACACTCGTTCATCCTAACTAAACAGAAACAATCAATCTTTAATGATATTTTACTGCGATATTGCCGTAATGTTTCACTTGGTAAAGTAATTATGATAGGTAGCTATGTTAAATGGGTGTTCATTTATTTGTTTGTAAATAAATAAGTACACTTGATCAATGTTTGGTGTTTTATAACTGTTTCCAACACATTTGTAACATGTTGGAGCGAAGAAATTAATCACAACTAGTGCACGAACACATGTCCATCATTCTATTTAAAAAAATATACTTATATGTTTATATATCTGCAAATGTACATACACAACAAAATTACAGGGACATTGATGTCATTTAATACGAAAAACACGTAGCGTGCTATTGTAATGTCCGTTGCTATGGTAATCCATTGAATGTTTATTTATGTTGATACGTTTGACAACTTGTGACAATAAATAATTTACGGTGAAACGATTTTTGACAATAATAATAATATATATATATGGCCAACTTGGCCGTTATGACAACAAATGGAATATTTTGACCGCCCAACAATGGACAAATATAAATTTGAATAAAATATCAGTCTAATTCACACTTTTGAATTTTTCCCTCCAAAACTGGTTTTTTATTTTAAATGTATGTTACTTACTTAGTTATGCTAAATAAATAGACCTTAAATAGTTTGAACTTTAACCCATCACCCATCAAATATATCGCGCCTTTCAGATTTTTTCTTGTTATGGATGATATTTTATTTATCATCGTATGAAACATTTTTCTAATAAGTTTTTTTTTCGTCTAAAGGGTCAAACATGAATTTATATAATAATAATGTAAAGAAACACACACCCATTTAACACCTGTCACTTGATAACTAATTATTCATGCACAAATTTGCATATTGTAGCCAGTGGGAAAATATCCGGGTGGGTGGTTTAGGTTTTTTGCTCGTTTCCAAAGAAAATTTATGAAAAAAGTAAATATGAGAGAGAGATGGACAAAAAAATATATGTACCTATAGAAAAACACCCACGAAATGACGGAATTGTATTTCTTTGAAGTTGTTGTCATGTAATTTGGGTGTGGGTCAGTGAATCGATGTCTTTATTGTTTGTTTTCTATTTTATTTTTCAAAAATCATTATTAAAATTTCATAATAAGCGAAATTTCACTATTTATTAATTACAGATAATCTTCATTATAAATTTGGAACACATTAATTTTATGTAAAATTACATTGATCAGATTAATGGATTTGAATTATTATGTAAAATAATGAAAAATAGTGAAATTTCATAGCATATGTGTGGTTTATATAATAATTCTAAAATAAAAAACGTGTTTATAGATGTAGAGAAAAAATAGATAAATCATTAACCGAAATTATGTTTTACGATGATTTGATTGTAATTTGAAAGCACATTAAGCTATACAGCGAAAATTTTATCATTACGCAGTGAATCGGTCATTTTAGAGATGAAATTCATTTACAAATCACATCTAACAACAACAGCAACAACAACGACAATATAATAATGCGGAAGCGCAACCATTACGCATTACTATAAGTTGAAGTATATATACGCAAATTATAAAAGCTTGAAGCGAATTATGTGCTGAATGTTGTTAGCTGTTAGATTATCTGAAGGAGTTCTTCTTCAAGTTCACAGGTCACATTTATAAACCGCTACGGCACACTTTTAACAAACTGGCAAGAAAAGACACCATCATCATCATCATCATCATCCATCACACGAATACTATTTAATTTTCGTTAATAAACATTATAGAATGTTACGAAAATTGTTGTTAATCAGAAGTTGATAAAATTCATCTTGTAATTATTATAAATTTATCATTATTATTAGTTACTCTCTTTAATACATATTTATAGAAAGTTTTTTGGTTTTGTTGGAAATGGCTATTATATGCATCATCAACTTAAAAGCCTGAAGTCTTCATTTCACCAATATTGTATAAATTATAGTGATAAATAATTAAATGTACACAAAATGTTTTTATAATATGTAGGTATTGTGGAAGATTAATAGATAAAATATACATGTAAAATATATTGAATATAAGTTTAAAGGGATTTGTATAATTGTAAAAATGACACTGACTAGCAATAAAACATTTTGTACCTCTTACCATTTAGAACGCAAACTATATAGCAAATATAATGTGTATCAAGGTCTCTCTTTAATCGAATGGTTTGTATGTCCATATGTACATTCAAATTATTTTTATACACTGGTGTATTATTTTTCATCTCTTGTTAAATTGTGAAAAACTTCCAACTCTAAAAACATTCTAACAAATCTATTGAGAATGCATTCAGATCGATATAAAACACACACACACACACATACACACAATTCAATCACTCCAATTAAGTGTGGATATTTTTTTTTCACTATTTTATATATATGTATGTATATACATTAATTAATACGAATTTGGTAATAGGTTTTCCACATTGCACTTGTTTTCAATCTCGTTTGAAGATAATTGTTTGCTGTTTTATATTTAAATGCAAAAAAATTTGTTTGTAATGATTGCATATAGGTGCTATTAATGGTAAAAAGACGTAGGTATATAATGGTTTGATTTGTTTAAAGATAATATAAAATGTAATAAATATTTGTTTGTTTACTGATTGTAGGCATAAAAGGGCATAAAATGCAATGTAAATGCTACTATAATCTGTTTATATATCTTGGAATTTCGATTAGATTCAACAGATTTCTATCATATAATGTTTGACATAAAAATCATACCATTAAATTGATGCCAACAAATTTTATTTCATCTCATTAATATAATATATAAAAATGTTGTATTAATTTCCAAGAATTTGTTTATTATAAAATTATAAATTAAAATTTCCCAACCACATTTTTACATTTTTAATTTTTTAATGTTCTAGTGTGTTTGAATTTAATTTTAACAATATTTCTATATCTTATTTGCAGACGTTTCAAAATCAAAATCGCCCGTCATCGGACTGTCCCTTGCGGACCACTCGAGATCTCTGCCTTCGACTGCAACTTTAATAGCTTTACAACGACTAAAAGATGCTTCCATGTAATTAGATCTTAGATTGAAGCAA
Organism: Oryzaephilus surinamensis; assembly: GCA_004796505.1. NCBI lineage: Eukaryota > Metazoa > Arthropoda > Insecta > Coleoptera > Silvanidae > Oryzaephilus > Oryzaephilus surinamensis. Next base: position 15,416 of record SSSI01010192.1, read on the forward strand.
AGTATTGGATAATGAATTGTTTATTTTTAGAACTGTGTCAAGAGCACAACCCTTAGAATCATCAACCAGTAAATCTAGTTCCATTAATAATAATAACAATAATAATATCTATCAGGACAGTCATCAAGTGGCAGATGTAACATTGAGAAGACGTAAAATACATCGATGCGATGTGGCTGGATGTCATAAAGTGTATACGAAGAGTTCGCATTTAAAAGCGCACAAGAGAACTCATACTGGTGAGGAACAAAAATTGAAATTTACAAAAAAAACTTAATTCAAAGTTCATCTGTAAATGAAAATCGTTTTTCTTTAATAGGCGAAAAACCGTATCAGTGTTCCTGGGATGGATGTACTTGGAAATTTGCAAGATCGGATGAATTAACACGGCATTACAGAAAACACACCGGCCAAAAGCCGTTCAGTTGCAATTTATGTCAACGATCGTTTAGTAGATCCGATCATTTGTCTTTACATATGAAGAGACATTAAATTAAATTAAATCTGTACATTTTTAGTCAATTCAAGAACGTTATTATGCTTTATTATGTAGTTGATTCTTCATTAAATGAAGACAATTCATACACTAGAGATGATTTTGTAAATAAATTTATAAATTGATTTAAATAATGTAATATAAAAATTAAATGTGAAAGTTTTTCACTATTCTATCAAATGATTATAAATATTTGTAAATATGTATTTTTTTGTTATTTATATACTATTAATTTCATGCATTCCTATTTTTCTTTTTTTTTGTTAGTATGTAAGTGAAAATCGGAACGTGGTGCCAGTATAGAAGGTCAGATAAATAATTATTGTGAGAATTGTCCAAATATGTCTTGTTTAGATATTTAGTTGAATATTTAATAATATATTCATGCTGTAGAACCCCAATAGATTTTTTTATTACTTTATTTTAATCTGTACCTGTTTGTGCAGTTTGGACAGTTTCATTTAAAAAAATTATAATTGAATCTCCCATTTCATTACATTTAAATATTATTTTATAGTATTAATTTTAAAATAGAATTTGTAACGTGTTTTTTAATTAACAATTGCCAGTAAAGGGGCCAGTACTATATTAACAATAACATATTAGAATTATTACTCCTACATTTAAGTTTGGATCTCTAATAATTTTATAAATATGAAACGCAAATTTATTTGTGTATCGTAAAATAGGGCATTTTTATAAGTCAAAATATACACAAGCATATTATAATATAGTAAATTTATTATAAATAAGTGTTATTTTCTAGAGGGTTATTTATTAATGTTACTAAGTTGTTTTAAATAAAAAACAAGTGGAAGGGTTAGAGTGTTTTTATTTATAATAAATATAATGGATTGAAAAAATATAATATCAAAAATCATCAAATAAATCATTTACATCAATATCTTCTAAAGCATTTTTCCAAATATTCGCTTGTTCTGATGAATTTACCTCTAGTGTTACTTGACTGCAAGTAATTTCCTTACTTTCTACGACACTATTAGATTTCTCTTCATTTAAACTCAAATTTAACTCTTCTGCATCCGAAAAAATGTTTTTTGTTTCTACTAAAAACCTTTTACTATTGTTAATTTTTTCTAAGTGAGGCAAACTCGTCGAATTGGTTTTATGATTGCTTTGTAAGGAATTTCCATTGGAGACATTCTTGCAATTTATCGTATTGTTAATTTTTTGAATTTTTTTGTTTGAAATTATTTTTGGTGAATTACTTGTTGCTTCCGTTACTAATCTTCTGTTTGCTAACTGTATAAAAGTATCACTTAAAGGTCTTACTATCAACTGACTTAAATCAAACTTTTGTACCTCAATTTTCTTAGTTTTTGATTGCTTATCTTTACTGTAAATTAATAATAAGTTGTTCATATTAATTGCTGCACAATAATTATCATGCATTCCAGTTTTCAGTACACCAAAGTCTTTTAGCACTATAACTGAACCTTTAATTAAATTCTCTGCATACTCATCGAATAAACTATGTAAAATAGTGGCATTCATCTCTCCCGTTTTATCAATCAACTTTACATTGATTATAGGTATTTTTCCACTAAATACTTCGATGTGATTTATTATTGCAACAAGAAACGGTGCTTTTCTTTCAGGCAGTCTATTCTGCCGCACTTGCGATTTTATAAAATCAATAGTATACAATTCAAGTGTTTTGGAACTATTTCTAAATATTTCATTCTCCATCAAGAGCCATGGGTCATCAGAGAAGTCCTGATTTGATTGAAAAACTGTTGATTCAGATGACTTTCTTTTACAGCCTTTTCGCTCATTGTTCTCCACGTCATCTTCCCTGGGAGCTTTAATTTCGTTGTAAACTGGTATATTTGTAACAAGTGGTAGTTTGTTGGATTTTTCTTGACGTTGAATGGGTTTTGAATTACAAAATGAACTCTTCAATAAATCCTAAAAATAAAACTAATTAAAAATACCTAATGATTAACCTCGTTGTAAATTATACATCTTCGAAGTCAATATTTGATAACTCGTCAAACATTTTCCATTTACGTGTAAAAATTTTAGCGACTTCTCTATACAATTTTTTTGTTTTTCTGACAAATAACCTCACTTTTTTAATTCTTCATAAAGTGACGGTTTAAAGGAAAAAGAAGGGTATTAAAAACATACTACAAAATTAATACAAACATATTTTATTAACAATCGACTAGTCTACAGGTTTAAGTGTAATAAACCTGGATAGAATGAATACAACTATCACTGTACATAAAACAAAACTAACAAAAAACATGTAAAATGTTTCTTCAGTGAAAATATCGGTGAATGCCGGTATTTTATTGTATAAATGATGTATTAATCTTAGTTGATAATCTTTATTAAGTTTTGTGCCCATTTTACTTAACGTTTTTTCTGTTTCTTTTTCGTTATAGGCTCTTGTACATCAGTTTCTACTGGAACTTTCGAACTAATATGTTTATTGATTTGTTGTAATATTTCCAACACTGTTAAATTGTTTGCTAAAAATTTTATGGACCTAGAATGTTCTATTGTTATCATAATTATATAAATAAATCGTACATCGAATATCCTTACCCTGAATCTATTAAATCAATTTTTATTTCCGGTTCGCTACGATCACAAACAACATTCGGTTTTATAATACAACTTAAATTTGTTGCTGTTACTTTTGATGTGGTTATATGAAACAGGAATTCTCTGAAAACGTACAAAAACTGATTAAAAGACCTGGAAAGCGCTTGTCTAATTATAGAAATCAATAAAAGTCTGTAGCAGCGTTGATACGTTTTCTAGGTTATGTACCTTGCTGTTACGGCATTAGGATGAAATGGATCAAATTGTACTTGAATCTTTTTAACTGGCTTCAGATTTATTAATTTTAGTTGTTTTGTTATTGCACTAATTAAACCACTCGACTTGGTGAACGTGCCACTATAATAAATGGACATGTTAATTTTTTATTAAAAATGCTGTCAATTTCAAAACAACCGATCACCATTCATCACCGATTAAAGTTCACTTTGTAGTACAATAGATAGCGTTCACTTCAACTTCCCAAAATCACTTCAAAGTAGAGAACTGAAAAGAGAAGCGCACTGTGGTTGCCTGGTTGCATAAAATCCGTATTTACCGCTTGTTTTTAGTATTTACCATAGGTATTTACCGTGTACTGTAGAGGAGGTAAATTTTTTAATTTTGGAAAAACTAAATCACAATTTTTATAAAAATAAACAGTGGAACTTCCTCACTCGAATCTGAAACGATTCACCAAAAACTATTGATAAATAATTTGATAGAAGTGGACCTAAAAATAGGTTAAAAAAGAAAATTCGAAAAACTAAAATGTTCATAGAAATAATTTATTTTTCAGACAAACCACAATCATACAGGCGTTAATAATGAAGAAACAAATTATAACACGAAATAATTACCGGTTTTTATTATACAAAATGCAATATAAAACAGTAATTATTTGAAAATTTTTCCTTGATTGAACTTTCTGCCTTGCTTATCAGTTCCAGACCATGAAAAGTATTGCTCAACTAATTTTTTAGTCTCTTCTGATTTAGGATCCAACTTTTTCCAATCATATGATTCATAATCAATTTGCCAATCAGGACTTAACTACAAATAAACAAGAAATTAACAAAAAACCCCATAGAAGCAATGGATAATAGTTACAGTAAAAGCTAAATCTTGGCC
>SSSI01010193.1:0-84552 GCA_004796505.1 Oryzaephilus surinamensis
TAAATAACCTGGTTTAATTTTCTTTTGTAAAAAAATGAAGTCTTTAAATTTGCATTATATTTGCATACATTAACTATGCAATTTTTCAAAAATTATAACTGTACTCCTTTTTTTCATACAACAATCGAAAAAATGACTACAACAGCTGAATTTTGTTCTACATGGCATAATTTGGTTTTGTTATATTGTGTATTTCTATTGTTCGATGAACATATGTTTTAATAAATTGGAAATACAATACAACCAATCTGCCTATTTACATTATTACATTTACAATAAAAGAGTGTCATGTGACGCTAATGCTGAAATTAACACGTACGTTCATTTTTCAGCTGAAATATCAATTTTAGTTTGATTTCTTTAAAAATTCAACTATATATGTGAGATGAAACCTTATATATGACTCCCAAAAGCAATCATATATTCATTAATTTAATGAACTAAGATCGTATTACTTGTTACTGAAGACTAAATTACGTAACATTTTCAGAAATTTCCAATCAAAAGGGTAATCCAACACAATTAAAGTCTATTCGTTTAGGGAAGAAAATGGTTATGATTAGTCAGCTTCCACGTGATTTAATTTTTTAAATTTTATTGGTCGAAAGTAAGGTTAGAAGGTGGAGCATTGTGGCAAATGTATACAATTATTGGATTATTTTGAAAAACGTCATAATTCAAGATGGACGATTTTTCTTCCCTATCTGAATAGAGTATAAATCGTTTCAGTTTTACAGAAACCATTTCGTATTAATTTACGTATATGTGAAACAAAATCGTACTGAAAACAAATTGAAAAATATATGAAAGTTCCTTTTTAGCAATATTTTTATTAATAATAATGAAAAGAAATGATGTGCATTTAATAAAGGAAATGAACTTTAATATTTATGACAGAGGAAGTTTTTAAAATGCTTTCAAATAAAAAAGAAAATCACATTTAACATGATGTAATTTAATTGCAATTAATTTTCTGCAATCTACATTCAATTTACATTTAAATCGAAACGCATGATTTTTGATAAACGTTATCAGTGACATAAAGTCCTTATGAGGTGTTTACAAGAATGTGTTATCTAAAACGCACACAAAACTGTAAAATTAATGTAAAACTAAGTACCGTGAGAGTGGCATGATATAGAAGGGGTCTTCTTATTAGACGCTTAAGAAAACGGCCAACATCAACCAGTCATGATTGTACCGCACGAGTACCATTTACCAACACGCATCTACCATCCAACACCATCATCACAGTATAGCAAAGCGTGAAAATCAAAAATTGGAAAATTTATACCATCATAATAATAGATAGAAAAAAAATCGTGCATCATAACTTGAGTGATAATTTGACGAGTGAAACGAAACGATTTCCGGAAAAATTCTCATAAGATGGTACTTTGTGGTACTTGCTAATAATGTAAATAATTATTGGTGATGATTATTGTAAAATGTGTGCTTTAATAGAAAAGTGCTCCTGGTTTAGATAGTATTGTGTACAAATGATTTGTTTTATTGGAAAACTGTCCAATTGTATAAATTGTCCGGCAACGTATTTTCCAGTAAGTAGAACAATTAAATGTTTTTATTTATTTCGTTTCTTCATTCATCTAAGAGAAAAAAATAACACACGAGATTCGCATTTTTTTACGGTTATAAAAAGAATAATATAAATTTTTATATATGTATAAATAATATTTTAGAAAACAAAAAACTACTTCACCATAAAATTTCGTATCAATTTCCGTTCTAAAAAACTTTATACACGCTTCAATTGTATTCTAAACAAACTGTTTTACATTAAAATAAATCATCTGAAACTCGATCGATTTCAATTAAAATCTACAATAATTTTCGACCACTGTATATTGTCTTTATTTTGCAATTTTGTGCAAGGAAATATTCTAATACCCAGAATTTTGCAATTAATGAAGTTTGCAATTCGGTATCCCTTTATGTTTCCTGTTTAACACATAAATCACGAATCTATAATTTCCTGATTGATTCGAAATGAAACTATTCGGATATTACTGTTTCAGGAAAGTGTTAAAGGAACAAATTGCACGCGCGATCAATGCAATTACTGACGTATCTGGCCCTAAAACATTTGATTCAATTATCTGTATCTAGTATAATGTTGAGAAATTGAAATTGTTTTCATTAATCTGTATTAAGGAGACTGCAACTTTTTTGCATTTATTTTTACAATATGAATTTCTACGGGAATTAAACTATAAAGAAAATTAACATATGCAATTACGAAAGTAGGTAATATAAGTGAATTATATAAAGTTTATATGCATTAATTGTTAGAAAATCGATTGCTTCAAGATTATTAAATCCTCTTCTTTCAAAATAATTAGCACAATGAATTTTTTGATTAATGAGCTCGTTTTTATCTTTATTATACAAAGAATAAGAGGTCTTCTTTTGTATTTTGCATGTAGAAAAGGAATAAATTTTCACTCCCTCTAAACAGTCTGTTTATTTGTTGCTTAAATAAGAAATTTCAAATATTAATTATTATACATTACAAATTAAATTAAAACTTTTAATTAAGGTAATATTATTTACATTTCAATAAAAATTCCAACAACATACAAACTATATACAAAAAGTTTTCTAATACTATAACAATTAAATGTTATTTTTATTCCGTGCAATATTACTTAGAAGTTTATTAATACTTTCATGCTTATTATCTATATTTATGCTTTTCATTTGTTATCGTACGAAAACTATAGTAAATTGAATTATTTTTAAACAATAATATTTTGGAGAAAAATTGAACGCAATATAAAAAGTAAAACCATAAACTAAATATACATTTATCTTTAATTTTCATTGTTCAAATTTTAAAAATTAGCCTATTGTGCTTATTAGCATTTTCCCATACTTTTATTTTCTATTCCAACTTAATTAGAACTTTATTGTTCTTAAATTGCTTTTAAACAAATATTTATTACGGTTTTGTTTAGTTCTTGGAATTTAAATTTATAAAAGAAAGTATATATTGGCCAAAAAATAAATTGCAAAATTTCCTCTGCTACGAGATAAAACTTGAAGGAATTCCAAAATTTTCAACAATAGCACAACCTTGCAAGATAAAAAGATACCGTTTAATTTTATTCATAAAGGAACAGTTAAATGTTTTTAAAGTTTACATATAAACATCTTTATGATGATGATGTTTTTATATCAGTAAATAATTTTTTATTTTATAGCACGGTGTTTGCTTCTTTTTACTCTTCTTCACAATAAAAACACACACATACACATTTCAGTCCATTATGCATATATTACATGCATTGTAGATAATGTAAATGCAGTGTTCTCTCTTCAATTTACATATTTTATTTATTATAAAGGTAATTAGAGTGCTACAAGACGGTTTCTTCTTCTCATCACTATACTATATAAGATTTTTTTATTTAGTCTGAATAATAATTAAATACGTACGAAAAAACTTTCATCGTAAATTGTGAAAATTTTACAAAAAATTCATTATTTCTTTTTTGACAATTTGCATATTATTATTTGATTTTTTGAAAAAATATGTGAAAAACATGTATTTACATAATACTCGTACTAGTAGACAGGTTTGCTGTAATTTGCGTTTAAATATAGATTTTGTTAATTAATTACGTGCAGCTTTTTGAGCTTTTGTGAAAGTAAACAAAAAGCTTTCCATAAAATTTAAATATTATGCATTCTTTGTGGGTGTTGATATAATTTCATTCCAATATCCTTATAATATATTAAAATTGTGATAGTTTTATTCAAGATTTAATTAGCATATTGTTTATTCGTTTAGACACAATCTACTTTGCAGGCGGGCATTTTATAAATATATTTGTCAATCAACAAATCAATAAGTTTTCTATATAGAGTGAAATTTCACTTCATTATATGTTGTTCACAAAACTGGTGGTTTAGTGTTTTGATTAAACCTTTAACCAGGTTATTATAACAGTTGTTACATCTTTCAAGTAAAAGTATTAAACGATCTTATAAACAAAATTCAATTAGGCGTATAAAGCTTTGAATTTTACAGTTTTTAATAATCTAATTTAATCTATTCAATTTAAATGACTTTCACAATATTTAAACAAAAAAAAAAAACAATTTCATGCCGTCTTTAGTTTGTTTTCGTATTTAGTCAAAATTTGTAATTAATTATACGATTATTATGCAATAATTTCCAGAAAATTTGATACCGGTTAATTAACACTTTCTAAGCCGAAAAATTCTACTGCAATTTGTAAAATAATTGCCTTTATGTGCAATTTGTTGAGCGAAATGACTTTTTATAGTAAAAATTTATTTTATTGTTACGAAATTGTAAATTATTATTGTTACAATTCGAGAGTTTTTAATCCTCTTAAAGTTAAACTAGAACACTCTTACGTATAAACAATATACATACATAAAATAAAGTCCCTTTTCAACTTTCAAATTCAAAATAGAGGATTTCTGGTCAAAGAGTAAAAGTAAATTATTATAAGTTTATATAATAATATAATAAAGTTGTTATGTATTAAATACAAGAGAGAAAAAAACAAGTATTAATTTATTTATAAGACAGTTTAATAAAATTGTTTGTCTGCAACCGACATTTTCATAAATTAAAGCAGTTGAAATTTTTTGTTTATGAAAATAAGGTTGTAGAACTCATGTTTGACCGTTATTGAACCGTAATTTCAATAACAAAAATTTTATTAATACGTATGTATTGCTTCATTAACTATGAATTAGCGCCGTCTTGTAATATAAAAACTTCTTCAAACGAAATAAATTAATAAGGAAATTGTTGTCAATTATCTAATCCTTTTTAATTTTATTCGAAATGCGATACAATATTAGCTTCAACAGTAAATAAATAATAGCAATAATAATAAATAAACAAATTGCCATCAAAGCCAGTATGACGTCAAGATTTTCAGCCTGAAAAAGAGGCAAATCTCTCGCTCGGGTGTTTAAGAAATTCGTTCCATTGTATTTGATGGCATATTCCGTCCATTCCACCACTTTATCGACTGGATTTTCCGGCAAATCTCTGAATAAACACGAGAATGTTTTCATATTTTTTTTATATCTGAAAGCAATATAAGTTAAAACAAATTTTTCACATCGGAAAATCAACTGTACGTTGAATTTAAAATCGTTTCATTAATTTTTTCTAGTAAATTTTCAAATGTTATCTCTTTTAAAAGCAATCTCGTCCCTAGTCGATGTTTCACCATTAACTGGGTGTTCGAATGTTGGTCGAGAAACACCGGAATTCCCATAACTGGTACACCATGATAAGCTGCTTCTTGTGTACTCAAAGCTCCACCATGCGTAATAAATAATTTGATGTTTTTGTGGGCCAACATGTCGTTTAATGGCAACCAATTTTTGATAATCACATTTTCTGGTGTCCTCAAATTGCTCTCAAATTTCCAAAAAACTGTGTACGGCAATTTGGCGAACACGTCCAAGAAAATTTTTATTAATTCCATCGTTAACGAATCGGAATTAATGTAAGAACCCATCGTGAATATTATGGCACCGTTACTGGCCCGGTCCAAGAGAATTTCAATGTCTTGTGGCAGTTTTTGCGGTGGCTGAAGATGTAAACCACCCACAGGTATGATGTTTGGTGTTACAGGCTGAGGATGTAGCAAAGGAATAATATTTACAAACACCAAAGACAAATATCGATGGAAAAATTTAACAGAATCCACCTTTAGTCCAAAAATACTTTTATGCAGTTGTTCAATTCTGGAATTTTCGAAATAACGCTTGTAAAATATGTCGCAATAGAAGATGAAAGTGTTACGCATTCGGCTAAGAAATGTGACGTCTTCGTCAAAATGGTAGGTGTATAGTGGAAGATATGAATGAAAATGGTTTCCAAAATAATACGATATGTATGGTGGTAAATTCAATGCTGTTATTCCAACAGAAGGTGGATAATTGAATCGTTTTATTAATGGTATGAAACATAGTCCTCCAGTTGTCACATCGACGGCTATTAAGTCAAATTTAAAATCTTTTGGATAATTTAACAGCCGTTTAAATCCAGTGGAGTTGAACGTGAAGGCACAACAATCATACACATAATTTGACATTGAAATTAAAGTCTGCAAACTATCAGCGTGTCCGAAATTAATTGGTGGATATTTTTCGACAATTTTGTCGAAAACACCTAATATAAATTTGGATAAATAAATAAACTTTTGTTCAATAATGCAAATGCCCTTATTATAATTGCGACAAAACTATATGAACAAACATTATTAAAAGTACGTAACTCTTAATTATTCGTTCGATTATGCATTTCATATCTTATCTTTCTATATTATGTAAATTGGCTTTGAAATTATACTTATAACACTCAATATTTTTAAGAGCTTTTTCTAGACAAACAATATTTTCATACATTATGAATTGTACTGAGAAGCTTATGGATATTGTCTCTTGCATTATATTGAGTACTTTTAAAATATTCCTTTATCGTATCATAAATACAAAACAAACACAAACCAAGCATCCATTTAAATATTACAAGAAAAATATAACCAGTTCACTTGTAACAACATTTATAAAATGTTCTTCCTACTTTACATAATATATAAACTTTTGTAATTAGTAACAATTTGCTTCCTTTATAGAGCATAATAATAAAGTTGAACAACAAATCGTGTCATAATAATCACAATACACATTTAATTGTATGGTATAAGAAACAATATAACCATTTATACAGGCAGTTATTAAATTATATCTGTCTGAAAGCCGCGAGCCTGTAATCATATAGGTGTACTTTTCAAAATAGAAGAAGGAAAAACACAGCTACCGTGACTAAAATGAAAATGTAATATACAGGGTGATTTTATTTAAGCTTGCACTTTAATTTTGAGAAAATTAAAACCACTTTTAATTTTTTTAAACTGAGTAAGAAACAAGATCAGTTTTTACTTACAAATAAAAATCAGATGAAAAACAAGTTTTGGAGACTCTGTCAAAAACTAGACCAGTTTTATTTACCTTATACGAAGTCAGCTTTAAATTAAATTCAGAATTTAAAAATTGAATTAAAAAGGGATGTTCTACTTAAAATAAGGAAGTTGTAGTAAAAATTTGATAAAAACATGTATCTTTTTTAGTTTATAGAAAATGTATTACTGTAAGTTTTAAATAAAATCACTCAGTACATAATAAATGTCTAGTCTTAGAATAAAGTATGTATAATATAAGTTGCATGACAATTCCACGTTCAATTGACTGTATAATTAGTTACAAACTGTTTCTAGTGACCGAAAAATGACGATAATTTTAACTATTGGGCGTAACGAAATTCATAAAAGATTATAGAATTTTTTACACTATGTAAAATTACGCATATATTGCTGTGTAGGACACGAGCCCACTTTTAACTGTATATTGCAAAATATAATAAAATCCTCGCCATTAGCAATAAAATAAGAAAATTTATGCAATTTTCTTAAATAGTGTTTTGAACGTTTCGTCTGCTATAACTGTTCTATTAATTTATCCAATAAAATTTTTTTTACATCCAATATTTGCATTATTTACCTTGCAAACAAGTTTAACATATGTCTACACATATATATATTTAAAAGTATATAGATAATCCGTTATTTCAAATAGTAATTCCGTCATTATTACTGATATGGTTAAATTATTTTAATGGGGAAAGTTTTCATAAGCATTATTAGTTTTGGAAAAGTTTTTGGAGATTATTATATATATGTCAAATCCAATTTAGACTTATAAATGGGTTAGACATAAATGTTTGCATAATTTTATCTAAAAAAAAAACAGTAACGAACATTTATATATATTAATGTAACCAGTTAGATTCGGTCTGAAAACATCATCAGTCGACTGTTTAGTGCTGAATTTTATATAAATTGAAAATTTCATCAAAATATCAAAATATTACATTTACAGTTTTGTTGTTGTAAAGCTTTTCCAATAAATTGTTTTTGTTGAATTTTAATTAAGCATTTATTTGTGTATTAAACCATATTACCAACGAAAGTACTAAAATATTCAAATTCCCATAAGTTTTCACACTTTCTTCCAGATTGTTGTTTTTCTATATTTTTTACACTTTCATAATAAGATGGTAATATAAATAAATTATAATTAATCATTGTTTAAATGTTTTTTTCTTTTCAAATGAAATCAATCAGACCATGCATAAAGTTAAATTTATTTGTATAATAAAATGAATATTTTAATCCAAACATGGATTTTTATTTATTGGTACATGTTTTCGTTAATTAAGCTGTTCTAGCAAAAATTCTCCAAATAAATGTATTTATTTTAATCATCGTTAAAGGAATATACATATTAAAAAAGCAAAAATAAGCAACTGTTAGTTTATTTATTTTTAAATGAATGCTTTTAACAATAACTTTAACAGCTGACATTTTACAAACTCATCTAATGAACAATATTAAAAGTATTAAAATGCATTACAAAATTATCTTTAATTACCGTTAAAGTGCAACAATTTTCACATAAAATATGTTTCACGACATATGTTTACAAAAACATAATACTAGTTTGTTATGCATGAATTTACATAAAAAATACATGTTTAACACGAATAATAATTTCCAATAAACAAAATTTTCCTTTAAAGAAAATTTTCGTAATTCCGACTTGATGATTTTATTTAAAACTTATAAAAGTTTTATTAAACAAACTCAAAGCGAAACTGATTCACAAAAAAATCCTCTTAAAATTCTTGTCAGATGTTTTATATTATAAATAGCGAAAAGCTCTAAAAATATAACGTCAAAAATTGATTGAAATTGATGTACATGTAAATTAATTTGCAATAGGGATGCAGAAAAATACCGTATTCACCTACATTTGCACAAAAGTAAACAAAAACTTCATTAAACGCGAACCCTAATAGTGTAACTGTATCACAATAACATTTTTTCCATATATAAAACAGCGTTTACAGATGTTGAACAATTTTTTTTAATGATAATTGGGCACGTATAAGCGCATAATGATTTTAGAATTAATTTGATTTTATTATTAAATTTATAATTTACTACAAACTGTAAGCATAACGGAAATCCTAGTGAAGCATTGAAAAAAATATTCATTGTTGAAAATTGCTTTAGCATTCATAAATTTAATTAAACAGATCATCGGACATATTCTGGATTCAAATTAATAATAATTAATATGTTTGCCAGTTTTCCGACATGATATTACCAATAGATTCATATAAAATTATTTTAAACGTATTTTGATCCGACCCAAAATCGGACTTCTAATAACAAAATTACTTGAATTTAAAACATATATTTAAAATGATTGCCTTACCCATTACCGTCTGTCATGTTAACGGTAATCCAGGATGGTATATCTCATACGGTGTCTTCTTCAGTTTATTGTACGGTCAAAATATTTTCTACTCAACAATCAGTTTTATTATTATTATTAAAACACATCAATGAATCATTTCTTGTATACGCTTCTTCGATCATATAATTACAATATATGAAATAAACTTAATAAGGAAATGTTGTTTGTTTTAATTATTCATCACTAATTAGGAAGAGTTTCAACTATATTTAGTCTTCAATTATAATGTTCGTATCAAAATTGCAAACTTTAATGTTTATATTAAATTAGGTAGAAAGGAATTTGAACTGTAACTATATTTCTTTTTCTTTAATCAACAAATAAATCTCGTTAATCCAGTAAAGACCTTTAAGACCATAAAGGTTTATAACCGTTAATCGTGTGTAACTAGTTTTAGCACAATAAATTGAGAGAAAACTAGCCACTTTTACAACATTAAAGATTGAATACATTCTTTTCCTTATAACTGTCCAAGTAGTTTTTCTTTTTTTGATAAAAACAAGCTCGATACAAGTGTAAATGAAACGGTTCAAAATGATAATGAAAGCTTGTAATACTTGTAAATTGTAAATAAATATGATTTTATTGATTTAGGTGAAAATGCTTTATTTAGTCACGTTCACTTCGCATTATTATTACATAATTACAACTACAATACTGAAATGCTGGGGGTATGTTTTACATTAATTTTCGTTTTAATCAAAAACCAATATTTTTGATTTAAATTTATTAAATTCTGAATGTTTTTCCATTAATTAAGCAATCATAATTAAAATGTTTAATGGTTTAACTGTAAAGTTTCGTTTTTAGTTCAAAACTAATACGAATTAACGCATATATAAAAGTTGTAATTAAATTTGTTGAAATAACACGAGTTCCTTTAGCCTTAATGAAAGAAGATTCAGGTAGCAGATAGAGAATACATTTTGAAATTTATAATCTTTACCAACACATATAGGTATAATTAATGAAATCGATAGCATAAAACGAAAATAGAATTAATATTAAAAAAATATAATTAATTATTCATATTTTACAGGAAAATGATAATTATCTCGTAGCAAAACTGTTCAATATTGTTAGCGTGCTAAAAAATATTAATTTTTAAACAAAGAAAAATAATTTTCGACGAGGACACAATTTTTTGAAAAAGTGTTACGTATCATGTTTAGAAACCATCAATTTCGATCTTGAAATGATAGTGGAAGAAATTAAGCTTCCACATAGACAATTTCTATTTTTACAGGTGTGGAATTTTAATCGATATGACAGACAATTATTTAACTCTACAGTTCTTATGTGTTGACAAATTGCATGTAATCCTGTTTGAGATTGTATAGAAAGATAATCTTAATATACAAACATATTTATCAAATATAAATTGAGACACAGTAGCAAAATGTTATTCAAAACCAAAAGAAATGTATTAAATTCTGAAGAACTTCCCTTTTATGTACCCTCGAGGTAGGTTTTTATATTGCAGACATTGCACAATCGTTATAAATTATTAAAATGTAAAATAAAGTCATGTCAGAGGAATATAATTATATATTTTGCACAAATTGCACAAATATATGTATGCATGCAAATTTATTTATATGTACATATGTTTAATTAAATTTTAATATTATTATATAAGACAATAATTTTATAACAAATATACAAATGTATAAAAAAATATCTGTGTTACGGTGTTTGTTACGGGATCCAAAACAATATATCTAACATGTGTTTAATAAGACCAGATAATTTTTAATAATTAACTTTTTATCAACAATAACATAACTGTTGTATTGAATCATTTTAACGACATCATAAACTAAGATATATAATTAATTCAACATTATATAGATTTGGACATTATAACAAATTATCAAAGATTCCAAACGTAGACAATTTAATTATATAGACATTTTTAGGTATGAAAAATTGTAAATGATTAAATCACCGTTTACGTGCACTATAAATCATTTCCATCTAAAATTCTTTCATTGGTTTCAGTATGTCCTAGTTCATTACATAGATTTTTTTTAATCATAAAGAACCATATGTTGTTTTATTGCGAAATTCGCACTTGTACACTACATTTCCTGAAAAAACTAGCGCAGCTAGAGAGGTCTAATAAAAATCAGTTTGAAGAAGAATGATTTAAAAATATGGTAGCAAAGTTTCATGAATATTCATTTATTAATAAAAAAGATATGGCCATTTAAAAATCCAGAATCCAGATTCATTAAACGAATTTGCATTCAGCGGTCCTATTTTATTAAAAACCACTATTTTGGCATTAAGTGAGTTTCAAATTTTTATATTATTTAAAAAAAATAAAAAAGTAAAAATTTAATTATGTTTCTCTTATTGTTCTAAATATAAACCTTAATCGTTGTGAACATACCTAATTTAACAAATCTCACTAATAACCCAAATAGTACCCATTGCGTTTCTAATTATGCTATTATGTTACCATCAAATGCATAATGTGTTTTGTTTTGCATTTTAAATGCACTTTCAAAATATTTTCCAGCATTAAAGCTCATTTGGCGAACAATGCTACTCAAATGACACCGAATGTACGAAAAATGGTTATGTGCAATATGGACAACGTCGCTATACCACGTCCACCGGCCCTGCCACTCACCCCTCTAACGCCCTCCATCTTCCCGCTGACCACCAAAGCCACCACGAAGATTTCATCGCAAAATGCTAGCGTTCGCAGCAAGGACAGTTCAAATTCGCAAGGTTTTCGTTTATTGGATAGCCAACACCAGGACGACACGGGCAGCGTTTACAGCATTTACAAGCAAAAAATCGACTCAATGTTCGAATCGGATTCGAGCAGCACGAAAAACAGCGTTCAAGCCAAAATTGAAAAGATGTTCTGTGATGTGGCCCAAGACAATGGCATACCGATGAGCGAAATTGGCGTTCATTCGTTTTCAGTGGACTATTTGGGCTCAGTTCCATTGCAAGACAAGGTCACCAGTTTGGCGGGATTGCAAAATCCGCTTCGTGAACTTTATTTTGCTTACAAGAAAATCACTAGGCACAAGAAACCGCTCACTGGGCGGTTGGAGATCTCATCAAGTGGTCTAAAAGTGCAATATCAGGGCGAAAAGGGCGATTTGGAGCAACTGAATCCGTTTCCAACCATTGCCGTTTGGTCGGCTGTTAAATTTGTGATACACGAGAATGCTACTTCTTCGTATGCATTTCTACCACTTATTACCGATCCAGATAACATTGATAAGCAATCGTTGTTCCGAAATTTAGATGAAAACGAAACGAAATTTATTAATAATGATGCTCATTCGCCTCTATTCGCTGTAGTTATGAGGAAAATTGGTGTACATAAACAATTAGAGTGCCATGGGTAAGACGAATTACGCGAAATTTTACCTTTGTTTAATGTTCTTCGTTTAGATTTGTTTGTCAAACGTCCGAAGATGCAATCGTAATTGCGGCCACATTGTACAAATCACTGGTTGCGCATATGAAAGCAAAAGAGAAAAAACCGAAGAACAGGAATGGAGTTACTTGTATGTCGATAGCATCGAGTACGTTTAATGATAAGAATAATTTACCAATTCGGCCCCCAAGGAAGAAAAGAAGCACCACTTCGTCGGTGATCAGCGAAAGCGATGCTCAAACCGTAAAAATCTTCTAGAATTTTTGATTCCTGTAATTAAATCGCGATTTAGATTTCAGATACACAACCACTGTTATCAAACGCTAATAAACCTCCCAAGAAAAGCATAAAAACGCGTAGAGCCCCAAAAGCTCCAGAACCGAAGCAAGATTTAGACGCAATTGTACCATACGAAGAGGCAAATAATAATTCCAATGAAAATTCAGGCACACAAGATCAAATTAAAGAAATTAAGCCTAAAACTTTCTCAGGTAAGTTTTTTTAGATTTTTTTTCTAACAAATTTGAATTTATGTATGTATTTCAGATAAAATCAACACATTTATGAGCCGTGAACAAAAACAAATTACAGCCGAAATTAAACAAGTTATGAGTGAAAGTGCAACAAAGGGTCTGAGGAGAGTACAGAGTATACGAAAGTTAGATGAAGAGCCTGTTGTTAAAAAAGAGAATTCTGGAGATATTTTAACTAAAGTTACTATTCCGAGGTCTGGAAGTTTTTTGAATGCTGGCGGACTAACGAGATATAAATCAAAAGTTTCCAGGTAAAAACAATTTATAATAAATTTAAAATACCACTTTGACCACGTTAAACATAAAATGATTTATTTTTTGGAAAATAAATCAAATAAAGTCGGTTTTAATGAACATTTAATGTCTTTAATAAATACAAACACAAAACTTCTGTTTTGAATTTTTGGATAAGATTTAATTTTCGATTCCTGCTTAAATCGTTACGAAATACAATTAAAAAGTTTTCAGGTAAATACATTTCCCCGCATATTGATTTAAAATTTATATTTAAATGGTAAAACACTTGGAAAAGATTTAAACGAGAATTAAATGAATATTTTCAGTTTGATAAATATGTAGGCGCGCTCGTGTGTTAGCTATTAAATAGCGTCAAATTAATTACATTTCCTTTTGATTACAAAATACCAGTAAATTTGTATGCATTAAAAGTATTAAACCAATTTAAAATTCATTATACAAAAAGTAATTTATTATAAATGTATATAGAAGTTTCGTATTTATATGTACAGGAATAACGATCAGACCACTGGCGGTTCACCACTTGGTTTCAAAGAAATCTTTCACGAACTCAGCCTACAAGAAGGCTTGCATTCATTAGATGACATACTGGGCGTTATAATAGATCCGGATGGTATGTCATTCAACGATTTGAAACCGATATACAAAGAATTCCTGTTGAAGCTGTCAGTAACATTAACAAAAGACGAATTATATCAACGTTCAAAGTCGATAATGAGACGTCAAAAGAAGAAATTATTGCGTCGTAATAGCAGCATCAACACAAAGAAAAACCATCATGTATTAGTTAGTAGGAAATTTAAGAGGCTTAAGCATGTATTCCAACGCAATTTGAAATTCAAATTGAATAAAGGACATAAACAGGGTGACAAGATGAAACTGAATACTGAACAATTGCAAAATGCTGATGGAAAATTACCGGAAAGCTCAATTTCTACTTCATCGTACGACACAAGACAATTCCGGCCGAAAGAAGAGCCTCTAATAAACAAAAAACAAAGTTATCGAAAGAAAACAACGGAATTACAACGAAACAGACGTGATCGCACCAGTACAAGTGAAGAGAGTGACTTTTTTTCGTTGCGTCGCAAAACGAAAATGCAAACCATGAATTCAAATAATCAAAATCGTAATTCGTCTAGCGGTTATGTTTCATGTTCTGAATGTTCCTATGATTCTGATACATGCACGTGTGTATCAGCCGATAAATGCTATTGTTCACTAGGCCATAAGAATTTCAATAAAAAATCGTACAGTAAAATTGAAGAGAAATGTAGTTGTTCATCGGATAATCTAACATTTTGCGGTTGTGATACGGACAGTTGTACGGAAAGTAATAAATGTTATTGTTCCACAACTCCAAAGAACTCCACAATTTTAGAACAATTAAAACAACGTGGTTTCATCCATTCAGTGGAAGGTAATACTAGGCCATCAAGTCGACACAAGAAACTGTGTAAAAATAATTCGAATACAAGAAGTACAAAAAGTGTGGAATATATGCACAATCCTAGTGAATCGTATTACGAAAAAATGAAATCACGTGTTACGAAAAAACAGGAAACCGATTACGAATTGTTTACATCAAACAGGAATGCCGATTTGGCCAGTTTGGCGAACGTGTATGCGAAAAATTTCATTGAAAATGGCCTTTATGGCATGAATAAAGCAGGATCGATTCGCAGCTACGACTCGAATCATTACAGTTCGAAATGTACGTGACATTGATTTATTTGTATATCGATTTATAATTCCTATTTATAAAATTTTACAGCACGGGTTCAGTCAACTGCCATCTCATCAGGGGGTGCATGTTCGGAGGCGTTGTCAGTGAAGAAGTCCGCTGAGATTGCCGCCCTTTTTGCCGACATAAAACTCAGTCAAACTACCGATATAACACATTTGGCTCATCGCACTGCCTACGATTTGGAATCAATGATTTCATCTCGCAACGACTACAACAGTATACAATCGAATGCGAAATATATGAGACCGAACAAGATGGGCATGAATAAAATTGATGTTAAACCGACGAAATATTACAACAGCCAGAGAATTGTGTCGAATTCATTGTATTCAAATAGAATTAATGGCGTTAAAGCCAACATGTATAGTGCTGAAAATGGTTTGTATACGATACAAAGTCAGTCTGATGAGTCGAGGAGATCTAGTATTAGTGAACGACGTCGTGGCCATCGATTGGACGACAGAGAGTACTTTGAATTGGACCAAAATTTCGACGATGATTTAAGAAATAGTAATAATGTTAGTAATAGTTTAGAAAATTCATTGGGGTACTTGCCATGACCATCATTTTCACTAATGATTTTCTGTATACGTCTATTTTTTCGATTTCCTCTTCTATTTTGTGTATCAAAAATGGTTGTCTCACCTCACTTTGATAATTGCAAAGTGTTACGTCATCGAGAACCCCAATAGTAACGGTTTTAAATTTTAAAAACATTCATTTCATTATACTATTTAATAAATGGTTTGCAATGTTTTATTACGATGGATATTCTATTTTTTTTTCTTTGTTAAACTGACAGGAACGATTTTTACCTAATGGGGGTTGTTGGGGTGCGGTTAAAGGGGCAATTTTGTAATTTTTTAACCCAATAATTTATTCTAGTTTTGTGTGAAACGTGTGCAATATAATTATAAAGTGCAATATTTTATTTTCCATTGTTAAGTTTTAAGTTTTCCTTTTTTGCTGCTTTATTATTAGAAATATATTATCTGTATAATTATTAAATTGTGTGCAATATTTTTAAGTATTTATAAATATGTTATACAAGTGCAATAAAATTTTATTTCATTTTCAAATTTGGCTGAATTTCAACTTTCAATCCCTTTTCATCGATTTTATATTTTTGGGGTGTATAAAAGAGAAAAGCAATTTTGCTTTTATTGAATTAAGAACTCGGGAGATGAATTTATGCTAATGAATAAATGTCGAAACATTTTTTCTTCATTTACATTAATTTAAAAGAAAACACAAATATATACCGTGTGTCTAACCCCTGCGAAATATAATACATTAATAATTCTGTTATGTTGTTTAATGTTGGAGAAATAGTAGGTCACAATCCATGAATCTACCCTTATGTTACACTATAACAAGGTTTGATAAATTTAGGTCGTCACCAACAAAAATACGATACACAATACGGAGTACACAAAAACGTAATTTGACTTTCCATTTTCAATTTTACCATTTCACAAATTTAATTAGGACCTACTTACAACAATTTTATTTTTTTAAATGTGAAAAAATTGTAAAATAATTCTAATTTTTAAGAGTTCAAGTGATACTAAAAAGAAAACAATTTCTCTTGTTTGGAAAATTCTTCAAAGATATCTTGAAGCCTTAAAAAGACTAGAAATATAAATAAAATTGTATTCATTGATTTATTTAAATATTAAAAGTGATGGAAAAATATTGGAATAGGAAAACTCTTTTAAATAACTTAAAAATAATTTATTTCCCAAACGTACATAAATAGTGTTCTTTGTATATTAATTTAAGTGTACAGAATTAAACATTGAAACATAGTTAATTAAAATTTAATCTAAAACATCTTCTGTCAAATTGTGCCAGGCTTCATGCCGATGATCGGGATATCTAATCATGTCCAGCCAATGTTTAAGTCGTTGGCCCTTTGATCCATTACCACCCAATATCAGCCCACCTAAATAATCATTGCTTTTGCCATAGTCCTTGTCATAAACCGTAATGTATAAGCTTTGGGTGTACATTTCAGTTGGTCGTGTTTCAAAAGCAAACTCTTCATTGTACACTGGATTTAGATTTTTCCATTTGATGGACGTTTTGTGTTTTCTGTGGTACGGATCTGGCCTTAACTGTCTGTAACAGACAACATATTCGACCACCTACAATCTATTAAATTAAATAAATTCATTTACAGCTTAATAAATGGATCGGAAAAGCCATTATTGTCCATTGGCAATAAATTTGTACAACGAACCACCGTAACGAGTAAAGCCCTTCTTTTCGTACTGTAACACAACGACAACAAAATCTGACCGCGTGACCACAAATCATCGAACCATTGATTCAGTTCCGGCGTGGGAAGTGGGCCCTTTTGTTCCGTTCGCAAATTTTCCAGCGGCAGAGTTAACTTTAACAAAAAAAAAGGCAGACAATATACTCAGCACAATGGAGCTTACCAACATAAAAAACTTTTCTTACATATACAGTATTTTGTACCCTCAATTTGGCCAAATTTATCTTCACCTCGCCCATGTAGTCGTGCCCGTATTTATCATCATCAAATACAAGAATATGCAACGCCTTTTTCGCTAATTCACTTTCGCTAATATCGTAGAATGTTAAATTTTCATTAAACTCCGGATTGCGTGTCTTGTGCACAGTTTTCGTACGTAATCTTGTGGCTGGTTTTGCATCTGGCACAATATTTAATTTACAAAACGGGTCCGACAGTCCAGCAATATCCATTGGTATTAAATTCTTCGCCCTGTACACCGTACAGTGCAGTGTACTGGTCAATTGATCGTACGTTAAGGACATTTCAATGATGCCCATCGACGTATCGACTGTCTTAGCTGGTGAATCGTTGTTCTGTAAAAATGATTGGTGCCTGTTTGGAAAAATAATGATCAATTTGATGGGGTTGTCACCTTAAACAGGCTGCCACTGATGCTGGACGTGCTCGGTGAGACTTTTTCGTCACTTCTAACATCGCTCCAATTCCATTCGGATGGTGTTGATCTGCTCGCCATCGATTCCCGACGGGACGCCTCTTGACTACCAACAGAATTTCCATCTGACTTGTCCAACATGGTGTCATCCCAGTTTTTCACTTCGTTGAGCGTCAATGCTGTCATGTACGTTCTTAATGGCTCCAGTTCTTTGGACAGTTGAGATTCGTGCGAGCTCGTCTGGCGACTAACAACAAAGGAAATAAACACAAACCGAATTATGTTGTGCAAATTTACCTAAAACTGGCCGTATGAAGAGTGTTCGCGTCCTGTTGATCTTGCATGTCTGCGGAACGACGTATCTTATTGTTACAGAAGAATAAAATACACTAAATACCAACTGGTACAAAGCGGAAATGTTGGTATTTATGTGGGAATTTAGCATGTCTCTTTTAATATTACATAAAATAATTACAGAACACAGTTTGTTTAAAAATCGATCGAATTCGATCGTTACTCTAT
Source organism: Oryzaephilus surinamensis (assembly GCA_004796505.1). Taxonomy (NCBI): domain Eukaryota; kingdom Metazoa; phylum Arthropoda; class Insecta; order Coleoptera; family Silvanidae; genus Oryzaephilus; species Oryzaephilus surinamensis. The sequence continues at coordinate 18,802 of SSSI01010193.1, forward strand.
AATAATATATAACAGATTTCCACCCACCATGCATACTTTCCGTACTTGAGTGCCTTCTTTGCACCTTATTCCACATTCTACGCTCCTCATCCGAACTGCTGTCCTCTTCACGATGGCCTTTTCCGCCGCGCGACATCCGGATGCTGCGATGTTTGCCAAACGAGTGCGTCTCAGTTGGAAGAATATATTTTGGTAGACTTTTGAAGAACCAGGCGCCGGATTTTTTCCAAATTTCACGTGTTTCTGCACAAATCATGCACAACCAATAGCCCTTCGATGGACTGCAAGTGGTTCGCATGGTGTGCGTCTCGATGGCGCATTTTTGGCACGCCAAACGGCGACAATCAACACAAATCACCTTTTGTGCACCCAGCATACCGAACGTGTCGCCGCATAGAAGACATTGGGAGGCATTACGGCCCAAAGCGTTGCGTCGCATATTCTCTAAACGGTCCACTAAACGGCCCACCTGTTTTGTATCCAAAAATAACACGATTTTATGATAAATCGATGGATTCTTACGCGTTCCTGTTCTGTTAAGTCCAATTGTTCGGCTCGTTGGATGACGTCCACGATGGCGGCTTGTTCATCGGGGCCTAAAGGCTGGTTCGTAGTGTTTTGGTAGCCTAAAGAGGCCGTTTTCATACTCCAGCCAGTTTTTAATCTTGAAAATTTAATTGGAATGTTTTTAAAGGGAAAATTACATTTAGCAGAATTGGGTACAGGTGACAGCTGACCCAATATAAAAGCATCAATAATATAATGCACACAACTTTGATCTCAAAGTCCATTTGGACTTTTTTCTTTGCAAATTCATAGGAGAAAAGCTTATTAAAATGGGTTTTCTTCGGAAGAGCCAGCTGTATCGATTTCCGTAGTAATTAAAATATTAAAAAACATATCTAAGTAGATGGTAAAATAAATAAAACACTATAAATAAAATGAATAAATTTTCAACGTGTACAAATTCATGTCTATTATATTGGCGTCAAGAATCTGTTTAATAACATTTTCCTTGATTGGGAAATAATAATCTAAAATTATATTATAACAAGAAGCAATTTATAGTGCAGTAAACAAGAGTATTATTTTCACGATAGCCATAATTATAATGTACCAAAAGCATAACAATAACTTCAATAACGTAATAAACAATTATAAACAAGAATATCATTTTATGTGTTTCGAATAATGTGAAGCTATCAACGTTTTCAAGCATAAATTCAACAAGGATAGGGCCAAATTTTGCGTCTGTATGCACTGTTAGCTTCATTTACATTATTTCCATAATAAAAGCTAATAAAACAATAATTTTATGATGTGTAAAACAGAAAATATCGAACCAATTGTTTATCGTACTACATGAATTAAGTATTATCTTAAAATCGATATAAATGATACTCCTATTATTTATGTGTATAACAAAATAATTTTCTCCGTGTTTTTTTTTGTTGAAAAATTAAACGCACATCATTAATAATCGGAATAATCCACAATAAAGATGTGCAACAATAAAGCAGGAGAAATGAACTTTTACACAATAATATTACAATAGTTATATTTATTGTTGTGTGGGTGAAAATTAATTGTTTCAAGTGGTGTTTACTTAACAATGAGAAACATCTAAGAAAAACACTTACTTTGCTCTCAAAGCCAGTTGCCTGTCATTGGGACAAACAAATCTGTTTGTATTGTCGCTTGATCCACAATCAACCATTGCTCAACTATAATTTAACTATCATAATATTTAATTTTAGATTTGTGTTTACTTGAGTAACACAAACCATTATTATATATTTGCATTTTGCATGTGTGCGGTTTGTAAACGAGATTATATTCAGAAAACAATTTAGGTGGAAAAATTGATAACATTTTATGAGTACAGAAATTCAAATTTCAAACTAAGTTTGAAGATTTTCTGAAAAGTAAATTCTTAATAAAACAATTACTCAAGCAGTGAATTCAAAGCGAATTTCAAATACAAAGTAAACTACCTATAACTATAAATCAAGTTTGCAAATTTCATTTATGGATTTTGTATGTATATTTCCTTAAGATGATTACTCTATTGAGGTATTAACTTGTTTAACAAATTATACATATACAAAGTTTGAATTTAATTTAAATGACTTTTATATGTTAGTATGTCGGGATGCTGTGGTTTTTCTATTTTTCTTTAGGATATTTGATAAAGTTTTTCATTAAATACTTTATAACAAAATTAAAACATTGAATTACTTACATAAATTTCTTTCAAATAAAATAAAGTTAATGTTCGTGAATGTTAGAAATTTTTACTGTCTTTGAAAATTTGTTGTTATTTGAACGTTGGGAGCAGATGTCGTGTTTCGTATATATTTACGAATATATAATGTTATATATTCTACGCTGTGAAGAGATAAAATACAACTGACGCCTGTTGAATTTGCTTGTTGCAACGTCGAGACGCTTCGTTACGTCATATAATCGATAATTTACTGTTATATATGTGTTGAATGTTAAATAGTTGTTATTTTATTGTTTGATATGTGATTGTTTATTTCACCCATCACATAAATGGGCTATTGATTTGATTAAAATACATGTTTTGATTAAATTAATTTTATTAAATATAGGAAAATTGAACAAATTATCATAAACTAAACAAATCATGTTTACTATTGTTTTCAAATGATTTTTCTAAAATATCATAATAATGCAGTAATTTGTATTTGAATTTTTAAAATTTTGAATATTTTTAAACCAAGGTTTAAACCTGTTCATCATTTCCTGTTCTGTCCATCTCTTGACAAGAGTTTGAAACATTATACTTTTCACTAATGTGTTTTCCTGTAATTTGTGGTTCCAGTACTGGGTTACGAAGAAATATTTAAAGACTGAAAAATAAACAAATTAACCAAAATGCAATAAAATAATAGTATTATTTTAAGGTAGACCGCCAGAATGGGCACAGAAATAGATGTCTTCATTAGTAATTACACGTTTGTTGATCCAGAAATTTACCAGTTATGGATAGAAGGCCACACAGGTGATAAAAATATAAATATCGAGAAACATGTTACGAACATATTTGTTTTAGCAAGTGAAGCAGTGGCTATATTAAATCAAAGAGGATTAGGCCAACAAACTGGGGCATCATTAGAACTAATAGCAAGTGATGTTTTAGACCACTATCGTACTTATTCGCTTTTAGAAAAACTTTTAAGCAATCCCAATAAATTGCATGAACAATTAGCGTTTCAAATCGAACCACCAACCAGAAAACTGCTTATAGAAACTTATTACGGCTTTGATGATATCGTAATAAGAGAATTACTAGGAAAAAAGCTCTCCTCAAAGCACAGGAAAGATTTGGATGAGGTTTCGGAAAAAACCGGTGTCCCTTTGAAATCGTGTAGACGCCAATTTGATAATGTTAAACGTATATTTAAAATGGTGGAAGAAATGCCGGGCCCTTTAGTTCAAAACATACAAAATCTGTTCTATCTACCTGAAGAATTGGCGAAAAAGTACGCTTGTATTGTATTTTTGGCCTGCATTCGCTTCGAAACATCAAAAAAGAAGTTGCAACATTTGACTTTTAACAACTGGAAAAAGTGTTGCGAAATAATTATGGATCAGTGGACCTATAAATTGACCGGGCCAGATTACTACGACACAGAAATGGATAAAGAATTTCTGTTAGAATTGCGCGAATTAAAAGTATTACTGGACAAAGAGAAAGACCACAAACAGTAACAAAAAAACAAATTTTTTATAAATTTAATATTAAAACTAAACCTTTTTTAGTTTTATGTGCGTACATTTAAAGCCGAAACTCTTACAGAAAACATACATTGAATTTGATACGAATTTCCGTGTATATTCAAGGCCCATTTTAACATTAGCAACAACACTGCATCGATCACGCGACATGAAGAACTTGTTCGTTGAAATTGCCCAAATTATGGACTTTTTCAAACAGTCAAATTGGAGCCAACAAGACTTGGAAATGTTTCTTGAAGCCTATACGACATGTGCATTGGAAATCGACACTTTACGCACCGATGCTGGACTGAAACAAACGTGGGAAAAATTTATGAAAGTAATATCGTGTTGTTTAATAATTATGTATACATAAAATGTATTTTTATTTACTGTAATAATTGATTTTGACAAAAATTAACAAACAACAAAACTAAATAATATACACAATCAACCGCCCCACCGATAGTATAAAAACTTATTGTCCGGTTACATAAATTACATAATGCTGCAGTCTGGATTCATTCCGGCGGGGTTTCCTTGAGCGTCAAAATTGAATGGTGTATCTATATCGCCCACCAATTCCGAGGGGGGCTGTCCGTAATCATGCAACTTAAAAAAACAACAAAATAAACACCCAATCTACGTTTCCTGATTGATTTTCTACCTTTTGCATGAGTTCTAGCACCTTTGAAAACCTGTCCGTCTTCTCTTGTGGCGTATCTGTGTCTTTTTCTTTATTTAATTCGGCCAGAACGTCCACCATTAACTGTTTTTGGCTCTCGTACCGTTGCACATCTTCCGCGCTCAATTTATCCCGATTTGATTCGATATAAGCTGGGAATCGATCGACGTAATCTTGCAATGAAGGTCCTAATATCTCTTTCGAGAGCAATCCCTGCATCATGCCTTGCATGAATGGCACAAAATCGTTTTCTTGGCCCGACTGGCCACCACCGCCGAACAGTTTCATGAGATCATCTTCACTGAAAGGCGTCTGAAGACCTTCAGCTCCCGCATTTAGTCCCTGAATGGCTTGAGAAATTGTAGAAGCGAAGTCTACTGATTGGTCGGGTACTTGTTGTGTTGGATTTGAAAGAACTTGCTGTGCAGCATCTGAAATGGTAACAAAATGGATGTTTTGCAATTTTCAATGAGACGATTTTATTACCAGACATTTGTTGGAGTTTCTGTTGCAGTAATTCTGGTGTCATTTGAATATCATTGCCGCCACCGCCAAACATGTTGGCGAAATTCGACTCAAATTGACTAGCCGCTTGTCGAATAAAATCCTCGGACCATTCTAAGGCCTCCGCGTTTTCAGCTGGCTCATTCTCTGTTTTTGTGGTTTCACTTTTCTTCGCATCATCTGCAGTTTTAGAGTTTTTCGAGGAATCTGGTTCTTTGGAAAAATCCTCCAAAGCACCTGAAAATTGTCATTCAATTGTCTTCGTGTCAACAATTTAGATTATGCAATTTTTTTATATTACTCTCTAGTAATTCCGATAATTCGTCATCTACTTTTTCTTTGTTTTGGTTCTCTTTATTCTTTGCTTCACTCATTTTAGTATTTCAAATGCTGCTTAATAGCTTACTGAAATTTTTTGATTCAATTCTAACCTACAAAAATTGTGATTTTATTTTTTTACGTTAATCGTCATAGGTATATGATATTTACACATTTACTAGTACATTAAAACCGGAATAAATTAATTTATTTTAGTAGAACATAAAAAAAAGGACTTTGAATCAAAAATGTATGATATAATTTGTCACGGGTTATTTACTTATACCGGTCAGCGTCAGTGTCGTATTTCCTCCACCACCACTTGAAATGACAAATTGCTTGTGTGACGTCACATACAATACGAATGTAGGGAAGTTCCTCTGTATTATTTTAATAAAATTTTGCTTGATAATTTCAAAAATCAATGTAAAATTTAATTAAAAATTAATTTAGCGACGGCGTATCTAAATTAACGGTGATAATTTCTAGTTAAAAATGACATTGAATGTTGGTAACCAGCTGACCAAAGATTCAACCGTTTCAGCGGTAAATTCAATTGTTGTTTCCTTTTGAAATCTTGATTTTACCATCAATCAAGGAACGATATGAGCAATAATTGAAAATAAATACGAACAAAAATATTTGGTTATTGTTTGCACAATAATAAATTCGCGATAACCACATTTAATTATTGCAAATGAAAGCATAAAATGGTGCCATTGTCGTGATATGATGCATTTTATCAGATGCAAAGAAAATTCCCTAAAATTAGCGAAATTCTATACAATGTGGCAACGCCGGCTGGGCACCTAGTACGCTATCATTGCAGCGCACATTTACTACGCACCACACAAGATAGAAGGCACGCGGTGAAGTCCAACAACCCCCCACCCTATATGCACGCCATTCGTACGCTTTATTCGATTGAACATATCGTTGATGTAGTTTGAGAAGGTCGTGTGGGTCAAGTGTGTTTCAATGCATTACAGAAAAAACACACCGACACACACACATCCATAATTAGGTGGTGGAAAAGAAAAATTTTCTAAATCATACAGTCGCCGCCGTGTGGATGATAGAAAAACATTAGAAAATCACATCCGATTGCGTCACAGTGGTGGTGTTTTGTGTGTGTGTGTGTCAGTGTGGAAAAAGTTGAAATTTTTTCGTGGAGGAAATCGACACACGGCGGTGGCATCGCAGCAAGTGTCTGATTCAGGGGAAAGGTGGACGCGCGCATATCATTGGTCGATACAGCGAAATATACACGTGATGTGGCTGTAAGCAAGCGTTGTCCATGGACAACGGGCTTTAAAAGTACCCAAAAATACAATAACAAACACGAAAAAACACACCCATCTAATAACGAAAATCTTGGCCAACAAGATTTCCAACAAATGAACGTATGCATCCAAGTGGCTAGTGAAAGTTTACGCAATAAAATTTACACCTGTATTTAATTTATAACGTTTTGTTCTACAAGTGTCTTTATATTTGGAAACTTTGGTAAGTGCTATTGTATTTATTGTATGTTTTAATGGAAATTGAAGGGATTTTACAATAATAATATGGTAAATTAGTTCAGGGTGGTTTCCGTCAGGGCAATGGCCCGGGCCGCATCCGCGTGACGTTAGCATGTGCGATTGTCTGATTGGTTCAATTTGTGGTCCCCTTTCGTCTCACTCTGCCACCATTTGTTTATTTGTAAAATTTCTATTCAATTACATATTTTAATATGGAGACGTGAGATACGCGATCATTGTCCATTTGAAATTGCTAAAACACAATCGAATAGATACGAATTTAGTGATTTTGCATTTTTCGTTCGTGGTGCATTTGAAGCATTTTTCCTGTTTGAATAAATTAAGTCCTAAAGTGGTCGAGCCGTTATGTATGACACGTTGTATTATGGGAGTATATCGATGTTGTTTTACAATGTTGCCAAGCGTTGTTTTTCTGAGCCACTCCTTGCTAAATTAAATCGGACGTTTTCCTTATTTAATATTATGACACTGTAAATCCATTTGCCACGTTATTTTTTATATATAGTACGTATTTCGATTAAATTCATTCAATTACATAAACAATTAACTATCCAAATTTAGTAACATCCATCGAACGGTTTCTTTGTTCGAACCAAAAACAGCGAAGGCCATAACTGAAAAATGTGTCAGAAATATTTCGTTTTAATGAAATCGTAAAAATATAGACAATTTTTATTTGAAAAATATGTTTGAAATGAGAAATTAGGTTGCGCTTTCTTTTGTAGCATAGTTTTTTCTTTCAATGACGTCATTTACTATATTAATCATTTTATTATCATTATTAGGTGGTTTTCAACAATTCACAATTAATTAAAATAAATGCAACTAGGTCGGTTTTATTAAAATAAACAACACAAATAAATATTATTGTTGTGTTGTATCTGCAATTTTTTTTTCTAAATAAAAATTAGTTTTATCGTTTGAACAAATAAGGTCAAACTTTGTATGCAATCAAGTTTGCTGTATGCATATAAAACTTGCTTTTTTTTATTTGTTTAATAATGTGGACGAACAAAGAAAATCCCGCTTGCTGAACGAACACACAGTAGTATAGAATTATAAAATGTAGAATTGTAGAAGGTTCGGTTTTTGCGTGGTGCGCTACGAAACATCGCAAACGAAGTGCGCAGTTTCGTCGTATTGTACACGTGGTTGAACAAGAGACGCTCTCTACAAAATATAACGTAGTAAACAGGAAGCACATAGCATTGCATCTATAGAAAATTAAATTTATTTTAATTTTGTCAACAAAAACAAGGTAATATATATTCATTGTATCTTTTATTTTAATTGCAGTAATCAAAAAAAAATATTTCTGCAAAATCAAAATGAGCAGTAATTTGAGTACGTTATTGGAGGCAGCACGTTTTTTAGAATTACAAGAACAGCAACGTGCCAACAATATGGAACCAACAGCTACAACAACAACCGCAGCAGCAACAACAACAACAGTCGCAATAAAACCAACAACAATAACACCGATTGTACAACAAACACCACAAACAATTACAATTACACAAAGTAAACCGGTAACAGCGAATCCAAATTGTGCAAGTCAAACGGTGGTAATAAATGGATCGACTTTAGCACCAATAACACTAACAACGCCACTTATTAAAAAAGAAATGACCACTACCTCATCTGTACAACAACATCCACGCCAACGAATCCTGCACAATAGTTTCGATATAATAAATCCGTTGATAATTGATGAGACTAGTGGTGAAACGAAACGTAAACAACCGCCATTAGCATTTCGGGCTGGTACCAGGGAGGTGCACAACAAATTAGAGAAACATCGGCGTGCCCATTTGAAGGAATGTTTCGATATGTTGAAGAAACATTTACCATCGCAACAAGACGAAAAGAAAACATCAAATTTAAGTATATTACATTCGGCATTACGTTACATACAAACGTTGAAGCGGAAAGAACGCGAATTGGAACATGAAATGGAACGATTGGCCAGAGAGAAGATAGCGGCCCAACAACGGCTTGCCGTATTGAAAAAGGACATTTCGGCACATTATGATAATGTAGATTTTAGTAAATTGTTACCAGATATTGTGCCAGCAACGCCGACCAGTAGTAGTACACAAGATACGCCAGAACTTATTGATAGTATTAAAATAGAACCGGGCACGACCAATTCACCATCGGTAACACAACAACAAAATGGTATTAGTAGTAATGAGAAGGTTGCTATACCGATATTAGCGAAAGCCCAAGTACCTGTCACACAAACGACTGTAACTCCCATTAAAGAGGTGAGTTTTAGGCGTGTTTTTACTTTAATTCTTATGTAAAACACTAATAATGTAGAAAGTTAGGCAACCAGTAATTACATTTTAAATTCAAATAGTTTCAACCGTTGTTAAAGTGTTTCTGTATTGAACCAGGTGGCCCAACCCGTGCAAACGGCGGCCCTATCCGTACTGCCAATGAGTTACCCGGTGAACCAAGGATTGGTGCTCCAGAAAGTGGCATTGGTGCCAACAAAGGGCCTAACCGAATTGGCGCCGCTCGTTTCCACACATTTTCTGACACCGCAACAAATCAATGGAAAAGTGGTGCCATTGGCGCAATACCTGGTGAAACCGGTGGTGGTTGTGAGTACGGCATCGCCGCGGCCCAGCTAGAAAACCGGGAAAATTCGATTCATTATCTTATGGGTTTATGGACTGATTTGTAATTCGTATGAATGTGGTATGAAGGATTATATTAATTTTAAAAACTGAAACATCCACATTTACATAAAACCAGCCAGTTTATTTTTAGGGAACTGTTTATTATTGTCATATCTTACTATGGAAAATGTAACAAGTCTTCGTTTCTAGACTTAAGGACCTTTTTTTGTTTCGTTAACAATTAAGTGCACTACATTATTCGTAGAGTCCAGTAGCAGTATTTCCAGTTAGTCCATTTTATATACACACAAACATTTTTATTTAAATCCACTAGAATTATATTTTTTATAAATTTAATATGGTGATTGTTTTTTTTTTGAATACCCACACACAACGCTATATTTTTTATTTATTATTATTATACAAGGCTTTTTATATATTATAATTGCACACGCACTAATTTTTTTTGTTTTATAGCTTGAATTGAAGCCCAATGGCATAAGCGAAATATAATTTATGCCATTTTTTGGGCTTCAGTTTTATAAAAATTTATTTTAATGGCTTATTGATATATTTTTGCGTCTAATTAACGCAAGAAAAATATCATTTGATTATTATACACAGATTTATTTTTTAATGAAAAGCAATTATTTAATAAATATAATATTAGGGTATGGCCCGCCTATTAGATCTCTTAGAAAACATATGTATTAACTTTATTTTTGTATATAGTAGATTGTATTTGAAAGGAATAGGTGGTATGTATGAATGTTTATTAAAAAAATGAGATTTGTACATATATACATAAATATCTTAAGTTGTAAATATTTAAAAAAATACAAAAAGATTATAAAAATTAATTGACTTCAAATTAATGTTAAATTTCTGCTCTAAAACAAAAAAAAACTAGCATTATTTAAATGTAAATATATATATAAATATATGAAATATTAGTTGTCGATTTCATCGACATTTTTGTGTTTAGGTATAATAAAATTTTAAAAATCAAGTTTTATTGTTTTATTTGTTAGAAAATGAAACGATTTTATTATGAATGGAAAATTTGTCTTTATTTCTGAATTAGTGTAATAAAATTTTTATATAAACACTCGAATCACACACAACACTTACAAAAATTCTTAATAGGTACGTATTTGTTTTTTTAATTATACATTAATTAATATGATCCATTTATAATGTGAAAATAAATAATATAACAATTTAAAATAATATGATATCCTTAAACTAAACAATTTAATTTGGCATAAGATGACTCTGAGATGCATAAAAGTCTTTTTTTAATCAGTTTGGTTTGCAGTCGAAAAGGCAAGTGAGAAAATCCTCTAGGAACGAAATTTAAGTAGAATTCACCGGGAAGAAGAAAACAGAAAAGTACAATAAAAGAAATCACACAAAAATAATGTTCGTTGTATAATAATAATATAGTGTAAAATACTAAAAAATAAATCTTAAAAAACATCAACAAATTTAATTAATTATAAAGCCTTCAACCTTTTTATTGTTTTCCCCAACAATACATCTTATTGACTTATTTTCGTTTCAAAATTATCTCCATTACTATTCACGACCATATTTTTTGGATTACCGATTCGTTCCAACGAATCAAGATTCTTTCTCGATTTACGTTCACGCCGATAATCGCCGCTCATGTTCGTACTTTGCGTATTATTGCCAATACTTGAGGCACGCGACGTCAAACTGCTTTGGCTGTCATGAAGACGTGCCGCCGAAGAGGACGGTTTCTGGCGGTCACGTTCCCACGTCAATGACGTCAATTCATTGGGATATTGACTGCTGCTGTCCGATGTGTGACTGGATTTCGAACTGTGTCCATATTTCTGTGGTGTTGGCTGACAAGAACTAACTTGTTTGAAATACGAACCGTTCGACGGACCGCTTTGTTTCCACATTTCCAATCGATGGACGATTTCATTGAATGTTGGACGTCGCATTGGCTGTTCGGCCCAACATTCCACCATCAGTGAGTAACAGTATGTGGGACAGGCGTCTGGACAAGCTAAAAGTTTCCTCGAACGAATCATATTTATAACTTCCTGGTTGTTCTGGCCAAAATACGGCTGTAAACATATTAAAATTGGTTATAGAGAAACGGGATATTGAGGAAAAAATCCATTACTTGAATTCCATAGCTGTAAATTTCCCATAAAACTACTCCATACGACCACACATCACTTTCAGTTGTAAATTTTCCATATAAAATCGATTCAGGTGGCATCCAACGTACAGGTAGTAACGATTTAGACTGAACTCTGTAAATAAACTATGAAAAAAACTGGATTTTTATTAATAATTTATCGACCTGTAGTAGTCGCAACTGTACATATCTCTACTTAAACCAAAATCACTTATTTTCACCACCATATCCTTCGAAACTAAACAATTCCTAGCTGCCAAATCACGGTGCACGTAATGATTACTGGATAAATAGTCCATTCCTTGAGCAATTTGTATTGCAATATGTAAAAATTGGTCATGTGTTAAACATTTATTGTTTTCTGGTGAATTTGCTATCAAAAATTCATGTAAATCGCCCTAAAACAATTTTCTTGGTAGTTCAACTAACAAAAATGTAAACAGATTTTCCGCAAACCTCCGACATAAATTCGAAAAGCATACACATTGGTTCTTTTTTCGTTATAACACCCAATAAACATATTATATTTGGATGTTTCAATTCCGATATCAGTTCAATTTCTCTTTGGAAGTCGGCTTGTGTCTTTGCTGTGGCATTTTCCTTCAGTGATTTAACAGCAACAAAGATTTTACCATTTTTCGTTTTCAATTCACCTTTATACACTTTTCCTATAAATTTGTTGTTGAAATTGACGTGTTTCTATGCAAAAATAAACTGGTTTTACCGAAAGCTCCTTCGCCCAATTCATCCAATAAACGCACCTCATTGTACGTATATTGTGGCACATTTTGAAACGAATTTTTATTCGAATTATGACTACGTTGTGGTGGAAAATGCGGCGGTAATAATGTGTTCAATTCAATTGGTGAACTTGAACCGGGATTTCCCCCATAAATATTTTTGTTAACAGATGGTAAATCCTTCTAGCATAAACATAACAAATCAAAAAAACATATATTTTTATTCAACAATTCTATTTTTCTTACATTTTGTAAATTTCTCGCAATTTTATTCTTTTTCCTACAATAACAGAAAAAGAACAACGTGCTAATTATAGCAGTCATAATTAATATAATTATAGCTGCATAAATTCCAAACAAATACTCGCACTTTTTAATACCGCAAACTTCTTTCTTATTTTTTTCTGTATAACAAAATGGTTCTTCCTCTTTTTCATCTGGATTTCTACAATTTCATAAACATATTGTACGATTGAATGTTGGTGTAATTTAACAAAATGTACGAACCGACAATAATTGTGGCCGGCAAGTTCCGGATGATTGGATAAAACCATATGAAATTGATGGGACCATCGTAAACATTTCTTACCCGATTTCGTTGTATCTTGCACACCTTTATAGTCGTTGCCTTTATTCCAGAAACACGTTTCATCTAAACACAAACGGAATATTTATTTAAACTATAAATATTTTTCTTTTATTTTTGTATACCTTTAACAACATTCAAATCGCCAACACCTAAAACTAAACAATTACTACTACTTTTATCTGTTTCAGCTGGCAACTTTTCGCATTCCTCCAATTCCATGATTTGACCTTTTTGAAAAAAATAATTTCAAATAAACAAATCATAAATAAAATTCAATGTTTATTTATTTTACCTATAACTGTATGCGATTTCGCAATTGAATATTCTTTACTACAAAATTCATTCTCTAATAGCATACATTCATTTTTACATATACGCCTTAAATAATTTGTTAAATTTGTTCGTATATTTTTCAATTGGTCTATTTTAATTTCTGTTTGACGATTCAATAATTTCTGTCTATAATGATTTATGTGAAATTGATCTGAACATATTGGAAATGCCGAATAACACAGACTTGGTTGAGCAAATTTGTTGCAACTAGTTGATATGTCACTGGAAAAACAAACATAATTCGTTACAAGCAACATTTATTTATAAAAATTCTGTTCGTACTTCGATTGAGATATTACAATAAAGGCATTATCTAGTTTCTCTTCAATTTCATCTTGCGTATATGGTGGCTGTACAAATACAGTCATATGTTCTAAATAGTCTTTACAGCGTTTACCATGATACTTTTGACAAAAACTCTCATTTGATAATTTTACTGGCAAACCAGTTTTTTCATTTACGCCAGCATTTTCGAATTCTATTTTTGGTGATTCTTGTATTGTTGTTACTATATCTGTGTCGTCCGATTTCGATATTGTATTTGGTAGAAAAGTCGTTATTTCGCCAAGTCTAAAAATAATACAATTATTGAACAAATCGATTTCTATTGTCTAATAAAACTCACTTTTCTGGCGATGTTTTCAAAATGTCATACGTGCTCGTATCTGCTGTACCTGAAATAACCGTTTAATTACAATTCATAAAACAGTACGTTTCCAAAAATATAAGAAAATTTTAAATTTAACGTAATTTTAAAGCTTTCTTATATATCAACCTTACCATATTTGCTATCATCTGGGAATACAACAATATAAGCCTCTGAACGTACTTTATTCACCCCATTATTTGCTATACATTGATAAAATCCCTTGTCGAAAAATTCTAATTTCAATATACGTAAAGTGGATGTGAATTTATTGTCCTTCATCTACATAAAAAAGAACGTGTAGGTGTAAAAAGAAATATTTAAAAATAAATTCCCATCCCTTACTTTACTAACAGAATATTTAAATCTATTTTCTGATTTATCAATAAGCACTTCATTTTTCTTCCATGTAAAATTTACATTTGTATTATTAATATCAGAATTGAAAACTGTACATGTTAGTTTTAAATTTTTGCCAGCACTTCGACTAATATTTTTCAAACCAACCAATAACTGTAAACTACTATTTGTTGAATTTGTTGTTTCTTCGTAATCTTCTTCGCTCTCATCAATGGTCAATACATTTACTAGAGAAAACGAGAGAGAGAGAGAGATAGATAAAAAAAGATTGTAAATCATTTGCCTTGTTTAAAATATTATAATTTATGATCATGTGGAAATAAATACAGAAAAACGAAGTTTATAAAATAAACTATATCAACAAGTAAAAATACATAAAACCAAAAAAAAATTATATCTCCAACAATACAAAATTACAAATTTTCTATAACAAATTTATTGTACAATAATGTACTTTAATATTAATTACCATTAAGGTATATATTCGTGAACAACACAAAATGTACACCGAAAATAAGTGCAAGATATATTTAGATTTCAAGATTATAAACAGTATCGCGGCATAATTATTTTAAAACAGTTTCTACTAAAACGTACATTTTCATGGAAACAGAAAAAACCCAAAGACAAAATGTAGAAACACTTCTATTTTATTTAATTTCAAATCAATAATGTTGTAAATGAAAAGAAAATCATCATTCCGTACAAAAATCGTGTTTTGCGAAAATGTTTTCCATAAAAACCAAAATATATGTATGTAAATAGTGACAGGTGTGCTTAAAATTGATATATAACGAAAATTTTTAATATAAATATAAAGAAAATGTGGCAGTTTAGTGTGGCAAATACTGTTAAAAATCAGTAAAAAGTGTTAATTGCAACAAATTCTAAACTAAAACATGTTTAATTTAAAAACAATCACAAAAATGACACACAAATACAGTGATGTTTAAATAAATATTAACATTTTTGGTATGGTTTCTTGTCAATTTACCCAATTATCAATTTTCTTTACGTAATAAAACATTAATAAACATAAATTTTGGCAACTAGTTTTAAAATCACATAAATAACGAAAAAAAAAATTAAATTTTAAATGCATTGAAATAAACATTTTCATTTTCATAAAATATCTGTTTAATCTTGCATAACGTTTTACTTAAATCAAGATTAAAATTTAGTTTAACAACCAAAAATTATCATAATTAATTAATTAAACAGTTTATATATGTATATTTATAAAACATACCAATTTTAAAATAAACAAAATATATAAAAGAAAGAAAAAGAGCGTAAATTGATTACAATGATAGTTAACATTACACACTTTTACTATTTTTTTAAAACTAGGTGATTTTTAAACAAACTGAAAGACACACTTGAAATGTTTACATTCAAACCAATTAATCAACAATGATACACGAATTTTAGAAGTAAATTATACTATAGGGTTGTTTTTCGACAAGTTTTTCAATAGAAATTTGACAAAATGTTGAGAACAAGACGAAGAGACACTAATGTTAAACCGAATCGAAGGTAAAATATAAACGAATTGTTGCTTATTTTCGTAATTTTTGTTATTATCATTCCATTAAAATCACCCAAAAATATCATTAAATCATTAATTCGAATGGCTTTACGTACTGTTTGAAAAATTAAGTGTTTAATCTGTTAATTTTTGCAGGGATTCCAGGTTAACCAGGTCAGTCATAAAGTTTGAAAGATTCCTCTTTATTTTCTTGTTTTTTTTTTTTTTATAAATATGTATATTGAAGTGCTTTCTCTTTAGAAACAAATATATGACTGTTTTTTAATATCAAATGTTACTAATTTGATTTTTCTATTTTGTGTACAATTAAAGACTGTACATAAAAAATCAAATTTGTTTATAAAAAATCAATATTTATATAGATATTTATATATGTGTTTTAGGCTTAACTAACAATTTTCCACTATAAAATACTTAGTCTGGAATTTCTGCTACTATATTTAATTTTTTTTTTAACAAATCAACACGAAACATTTATTTGAAAAATCTTCTTATAGGCTAGATAGAAAATCATCAAGGGGAATGTTGTACGAAAATGAAGAATTACGTTTAAAGACAATTAATATAAATGCAGAAATTGAAAGAGGTAAATCAAAAAATACATTGAACTTATTATGTACAAAGAACAATAAATTTGTTTATAAATGAGGGAAGCGTGAAAATCTCATTACGTCATAAATTGTATTTTTAGAATATATAGAACTAAAATGTTTTTTGTCAATTATGTCATGGTCATAGTGCGTTAAAACAGCAAAAATATACGAAAATATCTCTATTTCTAATGTTGTCTTTTTATATATCTTTAACAGGCCAATCGGATATAAAAAAATTAAAACGTGAAAATGATATGTTAAAAAAAGAGATTTGGTGTTTACGTGATGAATACGATAAATTGGATAGGTTGTTAAAAGAAAAGAAAATTGATTTTTCATCATCATCAACAACATGTAGTGAGAGTGTAAGTTTTTTTTTTTATTTCAAACATTTATAAACAATTTTTCGAATATTATACAAAAATAAATTAATTTCCGTAAATCTTTAGGATAGTTGTAGTTCATGTTCAGATGATTCAGATGAAGTTGAAACATCACAGAATTTGGAAAACGTCCAAAAAACCAAAATGGATAATATTAATCGTGAATTTGACCATTTGTCTGTTGTACCAGAAGAAAATAGTACGGAAAATTCAGAAAAAACAAATAGTATACAAAATGAACAATGGAATTGTGAAAAAGATGTTATTAAACCAGATCAAAGTTATCCAAATTATCAAGAAAATAAACCAGTTAATTTTTTTTCACCTATTAAAATCAATAAAACATTCGAACAAACGAATAATGACACTTTATATCCTGGCGATTGTTATGCATCGAGTTATCAACATAATATTGAGGGCCAAAAATATTATACGGAAAATTCGTTCAATACGAATGCAACAAATTTTTATCAAAATATGCTTTTAATGCCAAATTGTAATAATAGTATGCCAGAAGCGAAGAATTTAGAAAAATCATCTACTGATCTCTTAGTTAAAATAGATAATTGTAATTTTGAGAATAAAAATTCGATTTTTAGTAATACACCTAGCCAAAGTACATTTA
The DNA here is from genome assembly GCA_004796505.1 of Oryzaephilus surinamensis. Taxonomy (NCBI): domain Eukaryota; kingdom Metazoa; phylum Arthropoda; class Insecta; order Coleoptera; family Silvanidae; genus Oryzaephilus; species Oryzaephilus surinamensis. The sequence goes on from SSSI01010193.1 coordinate 36,218, forward strand.
GTAATGGTGGTAATTTAGAAGAATTATTAAATGATATAGAAACAATATCACAGGTTTGTATGAAAGGTACAGTTTATTGGTAATATCATTATGTTTTTACGGAAAAATTATATAAATAGGAAATATTGAAGCTATCCAATTTACAGCGTTCTAATTTTAATGAAGACGAACATATTAAACCAGATGTTATGACACAAATACAACGTGAAGATTTTACATACTTACAAAATCCAGTTATGGAACATTTGATGGCAGAAAATGGATTGAAATTGAATGAAAGACCATATAAAAGTGAATTAAATGTTGTACTTATGCCCAATCCAATGCCATTGATTGGTTTTGATAAATATCGAAACATACAAAGGTATAAAACTATACAAACAAAAATGAAATGAAGCAATTAATTCTATTTTAGGAGTTTCGAAAGCATCAACTCTAAAATATTGGATGAAATGTCTGCTTCACAACAAAATTTATGTGTTATTCCACCACAACAACAAGAACCAAATGTAGAACAGACACCATTGATAACAATTTCACCATCGGAACCAACTATTGGTGATAGAAATCCATTTCTTTTTGGAAATTTAAACGATAATTACATGAATAGCGATTATTTTAATGTTCGATACAATCCTGATAATTTTTCCACTATCCAAGAAGAGGAGAAAGAAGAATCACCACCAGGTATTTTTTTACAAACACTTTTTTTTGGTGAAAACTTCATTTTCACACCTTTCAATTCAATTTCCATCCGTATTTTCCAGATCAGACCGAAATAAAATCAGCATCCAAATCAAATTTACTCGACGTACAAACAACAAGCGAAAATGAAGAGAATCTTAAATTTAAAACAACGGAAAAACCAACAACAGACGAAGTATCAATAGAAAATACAAATAAAACAGAAAAACCACCATCTAAATTGAATATAAAACGTAAAGTTTCTATACATTTTAAAGGTAAAAAAGACAAAAACAAGAAACTAAGTTTAGATAGTTCGGAATTATTCAAACCGAAAACAGTAAACGATAAAAAACATTCTTTATTCGATATAAAATTTAATGATTCGTCAAAACAGACGAAAATCAATCATCAAAAAACACCAAGCTGTGAATCTAAGAAATCGACAACAGAAACAAGCAATGTAGATGGCAAAACGGGGTCCAGTTCTGATAGTAAAACAAGTAATTGCGATAAAAAGAATTCAATTACAGTTGAACGTAAGGATAATGAGAAAAAGGTGAGGAAAAGTGTGTCGGTCAGTCCAGATAGAAGCAAACACGTCCACGTCAAAGAGGACGGTATGAATTGAATTCAATATCGTTAGTATGTTTAATAAATCAAACAATTTTGCGTGAATTTTTCCAGGTGGACAGAAAAGGCATAAAAAGCATAAGAATCGTGACCGTAATAAGAATCGTCGTAGCACAATACACACATTCGATGGGAGAAATATGCGAGAAAGATCCTATTCTGTATGTACGGATCGTTCTAATATGTTGGAATCCAGACTTGGTTTCGGTTATGGTTCACCATATCTGTATGAGGATTATTCGGATAGAGATAGTATGACTAGTTGTGATACAGTCAATACTCAAAATAGAAAAATGTCAACTATATCCAATGTACAATTGTCTGGCAAATTACCATGGTGCGGATGTTGGGGCAATGGGTGTTTGTAACCATTCTAAAACAGTATACAAATTTTACAAAAACAAAACTCTTGCATTTTTCTTCATACACATTTTTTTATGTAATACTTTTTAAGAATTTATTTGTAAATAACATGTTTATATTTGTTACATAAACACTGAAATTGTTTTTGTTTATAATAAAATTCAGTTTTTTAATTTCTTGTAACTTTCATCACCCCTAAACATTAAAATTTAATTAAATACTAAATACTTACCAACTGAATGTAGAAAAAGCGTAGCAATGATTACATAAATGAATGTATTCATGATGATTTTCAAATGGTTAAATAATAACCAAAATTTGGTATATATAACGGCACTATTTGTTAATTAGTGTTTGTTTTAGTAATTTTAAACAAGTCATATTTACGAGAAATACATTGATTTCACTTCACAGGCTGGGTTAATGGGACAAAAGTTGTCTGAAACACCGGTTTATTTGAACACAAAAAAATAATTAATCACTACAACAAAAACTTTAATAGAAAATATTGGCTATTTTATTTATAAATATAATGTTTTTTATTTATTAACGTTTTAACATTATAAAATTATGATAAAAAATGCACTGTTGACAAAAATATACACAAAAGATGACAGAAATATAACTGTTTAGAAAGTTGGCAATACTATAGGGTTTTTTACTCACAGGACTGCCACTCCCACTTCTAAACTCTAAAATATACAAATGCAACAACTTTCGTCTAGGTTTTTTATTTAAATAATCTCTAAAATTTGATATCAATTAAGATAAAATCTAAAACCAACAAATCAACTCATTCAAAAAAAATTTCCAACGTGCGAAAAGATTTCGTCACAATTTTTTATACATTTACGTTAATCTTATGTTTACTTTATCATATTATGTAAAATAAATATTTGTTTAAATTTTTAAATGAATCTATTTAATTAATAATTCCAATTTTATCCAATAAATCCTCCGAAGGTCATCTAGTCGTAAGCAAAGATTCGAGAATCGAGAGACATATGAATGTGATTGTGACGTCATTCAACAAAGATGGCCGATTCATAGCACTCAAATAAATTTTAATTTTTTACTTTTTTAATAGAATTTTCTTATAAATATCAGAATAAATTTGTACAACTACAAAACGAACCGGTAAGTGAACAAAATAGATTATAAATTTGATAAGTAACCACACAGATAAGCGACCTATATTAGGGAAAATGCCTGTCAAATTTATTGGTGGCTAATAATGTGATATTTTTTAAATAATTAATTATTGCAGAAACAATTAATACAATATGAACTGGTTATTAATTGTATTAAATTTTAGGAAAAAAATGGAGGTAGCTAAAAATATTCTAAAAATATCTTATGACTTTTACATTCTCTATTACTCCTGACATATTTTACAATTTTCAAGTTATTTTTATACAGTGTATTAAAATAGTTAAACCACGCCGTTTTACCTCTTTCCAGACAAATTTTTATACGCAAAAGAACAATGATGATGGTGTGCAAATATTAATACCAATTACCTGAAAATTTCGGCACGGAAAAATGCCAGTATTATCACCGCAACGCAGTTCTGCGTCCGGTTTGAGCGGCTCTTATCGCTCCACATTCAGTTCATCGGCATTGGACAGGCCGTATTTCAGCTCATCGAGCTACAGCCCCCGTATCACATCCTACAGCGAACGATATTCCTCCAGATCGTACACGGACAGCGATGGCCGTCGAATCTACTCCAGGTAACACGCTGGAAATCCGTTCATCGGGGTATGTTTAACGAAGTTCGGTGGTTTTCAGGTCTGGCAGCATCACCGAGGATGGCATAACGACAAGGTACCGCGAGGAGACCCGCGAAGGCAGTACAAAACGCGATTCGTTCTCATCTCGAGACTCCGGCATTGGTTCTTCGTACCGTGATGGTTCAGTACTTGATTACACGCGTAGAGATAGTTCGTTATCACGCAACGAACGCTTATCGTCATTGAATTTAGTTGATTCAGTGGCTGAATTGAGGGAAAAGTATTCAGCTGCAAAGTATGTTCCGGCAATACATAGGAAAAATGAAAATATTTCGAGGTCCAAGTCAATAAATGATATAGGTTAGTTTTATGGTTACTAAAATGTTTTTTTTTATTGAAAAAATCACATTTTTATAATGAAACTATTTTATTTTTGTAAGACTGTATTTAAATTATAATTGGGTAAGTTACCGATTTTCAAAAGTAGATTTTGTGAACGCTTAAAAAAAGTGATTTTCTAGTGCATTTAGGAGAAATTTTTAATCAGATATCACAGTTTTTTGATAAACTTTGATTAGAAACCATGTATTTTCAACAGTTACATTGTTTTCTTTATTTTATACTTAAATATAGGATGATTCATTCGTTAAGACGTGAGTAAGACCATATTTTTCCTGTTTACTGATGTTGTAAAAGGATTTTTAACAGAAAATAGATGGAAAAATGATTAAATTATACATAATAAAGTTTTTATCTGCTTCTTATAGTTTTGTTTAGAGTGTTTTGATAAATGGAAAAGTTTCAAAAATCTTTAGAAATCATCCCGAGTCATCCTATATAGATTTATGTTTTTTTTTTGTTTTAATTAACATTTGTTTTAAAAAATCAATAAAAAATCCACGTTTGGCTTAAAAAATCCCTTGCAAATTTGCCCATATAGGACTATATTTTCGGGAAAAAATCAACTGTGTTGTCTAATAATTGTTATTTGTTTGCAGGTTTACCACCTATTGAATCAAAGACAAACAAAAAAAAGGTAAATGAAGCTTTAAACTATAATAACAGTGTGTTATATTCTAACAATACTAATAACGATAACATGACAATTGAAATTGAGGACAACAATGGCAATCGTACTGCTTCTGTAGCAGATTTACGTAAAAAATTTGATGTTGATATGCCATGTAATACACCAAAAACCCACCAATTACAGATTGATGGGCCAACAGTGAAAATATCTGAAAATAAATTCAAGAAAAATGATATAGAAACACAAAATAAAACAAATGGTAAATTAAAATCAACTCCAATTAGTAATGGTGTGAAGAGATCCACATCGAAATTGAATGGGGACGTTTTATTGGCGAATCAAACAATAAAAGAAGTTACTGAAACAAAACTGAATGGTTACGATGATGTTGATGATGATGATAATGTTGATGATACGATAAATAATTACGAATTGAACAAAGAAAATGGTGAAAAAGTTGATGAGAAATTAAATTATGAAATAAAAGGTGGTAGTAATGATGATGCAAATAATACAGTACGTCACAGAGTCAATAATTTCGCCTCATATATACCAATTAAAGATATTAAAAAATGTGACAATACAAATATAGATGATTTACATGTTAATGGTTTAAAAGAAACAGATGATAATTATTTAGAAGCGAAAGATATTGGAAAAAGTTTACATCAAAATGTAAGTTAATTAATTAATAAGTTAATTTTTTTCCTTTGTTAACCTAATTTAACTAATTAAAAAAGAAAGTATGTAGTTTGTTTTTTTGATTACTAATTTGTTTTTCGGGGGTCAAATATGTCAGAAATGACACAGTAAAATGTAATACGGTGGTGTGTTGTTAAATGGACAGTTAAAATCAATGACCAGACGTAATATTTTGGTATGTTTTTAATAGAAAATTTCAATTTTTTAAATACCGTGTATATCGTCACTGATTTATTTTTAATTTTTCTACTAAGGTGCTATTTTTATAACTTTTCACTATGGCGGAAAACAAAAAAACGTGTGATATTTTCATTTTATCTAGTTTATAATTTAATTTTTCTGTAAATAATAAAAATGAGTGTGCTTTTTATAAATTATTTTGTTATAATTATTTGGACATTATTATTATTGCTTGCAATGTACGGCTTTATACTTGGTGTTGTTGAAAATTTCTTAACAAAAAGTCGTTACACATTAAAAAATCCACATATTATGGTGACATTTTATTGCTTATACACTCAGGTTAGTTGAAATTGACGTGAATTTCGGTAAATTACCATAAACTTGTAGTTAATTTAAATATATGGAATTTTATCGAATATGGTAAAAATATATTCGAGGACATTTTTTCTCCTAAAAAAAAATATGTACACTGTTTCAAGCGGATAGAAAATGCTGTCTTTAGTATTAAGTTTGTTTATTTATAAAAATGTTCGAATACATTTAATCGTATGTATTTTTTATTAACTGTTTTTAGGACCTAAATGCATCACCAAAATTAAGCCGTTCCACTATATCGCCGTCCAATTCAACAGGAAGCACCATAAATTCAACTATATTGTCAAGGCGATCCAGTGAACGTTACAATGATGATGATAATTATAGTACGATTAGGTCATTAGCAAGTCCTACCAGAATTTTGGGCCTTAACGGTTTGAAAAATATCGGCAATACATGTTTTATGAATTCAGTTATACAATGTTTATCAAACACCAAATTATTACTTGAATATTTAAGAAAAGATGGGTATGTGGAAGAGATTAATACAACAATTTCAGGAATGAAGGGAGCATTAATAAAAGGTAATTAGTTTAAAAATTAAATTCTATTTCAGGTTTTTATTTATTTATTTATTTATTTTAATAGCATTTGCTGAAGTGATAAAAGAACTATGGTCGGAAGATTCCAACGATCGTGTTGTAAATACAGTATCATTAAAAAGTCAAATACAAAGATTTGCACCCAGATTCATGGGTTATTCCCAACAAGATGCCCAAGAATTTCTACGCTATTTATTGGAAGGCTTACATGAAGATGTGAATCGTGTTACTGAAAAACCGAAACCGATTTTAACAGAAATCGATGAGAAATTAGGGTATTGTAACAATTTAACACTTGGAAATTTAATTTGTGAATTAATTTATTGTTTAGTGATGCTGAAAAGGCGCAACAATCCTGGTCGAGATATTTACGAATGGACAATTCACGTATCGTCGATATATTTGTGGGTCAATTGAAGTCAACATTAAGATGTACGCACTGCCATCACAGTTCAGTGACTTTTGATCCATTTTGGGATCTATCATTACCAATACCACAAAAAACAGGTCAATTAAGGCTGTCACAATGTTTGGATTCGTTCACGAAAGAGGAAACACTGGACGGTGATGAAAAACCAGTAAGTTTATTTTTCTTAACTTACGTTTTTAGTCAAATTAACAGGATTTTTTTTGTTTGTTAAAGACTTGTTCGAAATGCAAAGAACGTCGGAAATGTACAAAATCTTTCAGTATACAAAAGTTTCCCAAGATATTAGTAATTCGTATCCTTTTGTTTATATTTCATTTAAACATATTGGAATTGTTTTTTTAATTTAAAATGTAACTTTGAAAGCAATTTTGTTCTTTGTGCAATTTTCTGAACTTGAAAAGATTTGAAACGTTTCTCACCAACTGAACGGTTTCGTGGTAAGTTGAATGTGACTGTTGATTTTCCATTAGAAGGATTGGATATGAGTAATTATGCTGCTGACAATGTATCACCGTGCAAATACAATTTATATGCAATTAGTAATCACAGTGGCACTACATACAGTGGACATTATACAGCCTATTGTAGGCATCCGTACGCACATACCTGGAACGAGTACAATGATTCTAGGTAAATTTGCAAATTTAATATTGTTAATTCCATAATATTGTGATCGCAATTTTCCGTTTAGGGTCTCTTCTATTTCACCAAAGTCCATAGTAAGTAGTGAAGCTTATGTCTTATTTTATGAACAAGAAGGACAAAAATCCCATTTATAAATTAATTAAAATTTTCATGTTATTTAAAACAATTCAAATCTTTTATTTTGTATTTTGTAAAAATTATATATGTTGTTTTTCTTTTGTATTATTAGCTGAACAGTTTTTGTCCAGATTTATTTATTTTATTTATTTATTATACACATTTTGTTTCTGTTATATTAATTGTTGAATGTGTGTCAGTTGATTTATATATATTTTAAACTAGCCAGCAAAGTGTACCTAAAAATATTTATATTAAAAGTATATCACTCTAGTCTATAGATTTTTTTCGTTTTATTTTATTATTTGTTGTATTTACGTACAGTTTGTTGGTTTGATTATACATAATATATGAAATTTATACTATTTTAATGAATTAAAACTACTATTTAAATAAAAAAGGAGTCTAATGTAGAAATATTTTACAATTATTCTAAGGTGTGTACTTATATTTATTAAAGGAAGAGATACTTGTTGATATTTTAGAGAAAAATGAAAAAAGGTATATATAAATATATAATAATTGTTATTTATTTTCACTTTGTAAAAATGCAATTTTTTGCCATTATTTTTATTTTTTGAATTTATTCTAATTCTACCTCCAAAAAAAAATAAAGAGAAACTGAGAAATAATGCTTATCTAGTACATTATTGTAGATTAAAGAAAATTTATACCATTGTTATTACTAATAAAATAGACAAATCAGAGGCACACGTAAAAAAATGATCGATTATGAAAAATACTTGATATAAGCTTTATATTACAAACAAAAATGAATAAAATGTTCAAAGCACTAACTTATAATAAACTGTTTGCAAAAAAAACTGGTTTTATTTGAATAAAACTCCTTTCATTTGTAATAATTTATTAATTTAAAAACACACATAGCAATAAAAATGGCAGTGCAACAAACGAGGTATTGAGAAAAATTTGTACATCACAGAAAGAAAAATATTTATCTTCGACTAGTGTGGTGTTAGCTTTAAGAATATACAATAAAATATTATATTTACATAAATTTCTATTATTTTTATCAGGGTCCACGTTACAACCATAAGCTTTTTGAATACTTTTTTCTTATCACAGAAATTGTTTGTACAAAAAAGGGAAGATTATTCCAACCAAATCCATAAAGCATCTATTTTTGAATTTCATTTCAAACAAAGCAACACTTGAATACATTAAACTCGTAATTTTTTAGAATAAATATTTTAATAACAACATTTTAGAGCCAAATCATTTGAGTCATCAGTCGTTTAGTTTGCAAAAAGGCCCTCAAACAACATAATAAATTGGTCGTTTTTTTATTAACAATTTAAATACGCAGGCAATGAATATCAACTTGTTTTTGTACGATTAAGAACATGTTCAATATTTATGCATTCTAATACGGCTGCACCGACCGAACTGCGTCTTGTCGACATCGATGACACAACAGTCCATTTATTCAATTTTGTATCGTACTGTTCAACCGAATTTAGACTCGACGAGCCATCATTGCCGCCCAGTGCATAAATATAGCCATCGATGGCGACCACTTCGTGCGTTGATCGTCTGTTGTGCATCGAAGTGATCGGCTCCCAGGCGTTTCGACGCACATTGAAACGCTCACCGCTCGACATACACATAGAGCCATCGTTGCCTGCAACAATCCTGATTTAATATGGCCGTACAGTGGTTTCAGTGAAGACGTTACACCTCCTATGCAGTACAAATGGCCATCCAACGCGGCCACCCCGCAACTACTTCGTCGCGACGACATTGAAGGCACTGGCATCCACAGACCCTCCCTAGCATCGAATCTAAACCCGAAAAAATTCAAAACAAACCAATTTTCAATGGAACACGTAATACCTTTCCACTGAAGCTTGATAGTTGGTCGAATCGAATCCACCGAGAGCGTAAATGCAATTATCTTCTTACAAATTTAATTAGGAGTAGTTTTTTCGTAATTTTAAAATTGTTCTTACCAACAACTGCAATCCGACAATAGCGCCTTCTCGTGTTCATCGCCGGACAACTACACCAAATACCAGTTAACGGGTCGTATCGTTCCATCGAGCTCAAACAGGAAGCACCATCATACCCACCGCACACGTAAATTAGCCCATCAAACGAACAAATCCCTAAACAGGACCGTTTCGTGCCCATGGGGGTGATTGTGGACCAAGCGTTGGTTAGAGGGTTGTAGCATTCGGCTGTTGCCAAATCTGATGCTCCGTCATATCTAAATAATTCAGAAATTCATCAACAACATGTGGGGTTTTAAGAGATTTTATTACCCTCCAACGACGTATAACAATCGACGAAGACCTGTTACTCCAGAACGGGAACGACGCCACTGCATTGGCGCAATTGCCGACCAGGCATCCGTTTTCGGATTGTACACCTCGCATTCAGCGTGTATGGCAAACAAAGAGCCTCCACCAACGGCGAAGAGGTAGGGATTGGCGCCTTTTGGCTTCCGTTCCATCGTTCTGGTGGTGGAAAGAGCGCAGCGACGTTCCGGTGCTAAATGGTAGCGCATCGCCTCTAAAAGAAGCTCGCGACACTCATTATTATCACGAATAAGCTTTTCATTGTCGACACGCGTCATAAGAAATTCGCGATTTACAAGCGGAAGTCTTACATGAACCATCAACTGCAAGAACCGCAACACTAGTTGGGGATTTTTGAAAAAGACTTACTTACATTAGAGATATATTGGCTGCGTTCGGCCAAGTCGTGTTTCACCCAATTCAAAACCGCTGTGAAAACATCCTCTTCGGAAGAAATATTTAATTGACTGTTTGAGATCAGTTCTTTGACTTCTTCGAACGGTAGCAAAAGGAATTCTTCAGTACCGACGACTTGTTGGAAATTTTGTAAGGCATAAACGTGTGATTTCAAATGCAGTTCTTTGCAGGAATGTGTATCAGCGAAACTACGTATTCCCAAACAGTTGGTAGGGTGTAATTGGCGTAATAAAAATCTACAGCACGCTTCACGCACTTCCTGTATCTGGAGAATACTGCTAGCTGGTAATAAAACTTGTACATTGTCGGGTGTTATTATTATTTGGCCTGTATAGGCGTATTCGATGAGTAAATCTATGGCAGTTGGATCCATATCGTGTACTTCGATTTCATGTAAACCGTGCTCTTTCATGTCGCCTAACAAATTTATCGAAAAGAGCGTTTATTAGATGAGGAATTTTAGAAAAGGTTGTTACGTACCATTGAACATGGCAAAAAAGTATGGACTAACTGACGCTAAAACCACTTTATGAGCTTTAAAATTTTCTAATCCTATTTTTAATGTAATATCACATAGCTACAAAAAAATACATAATAAATTAAATATCTATGGTTTATCATCTAAGAAAATCAATTCTTGTTTTTAATTTCCGTCATACAATAATAATAATTTATTACTTATATGAAATGTAAGATTATATTTACACATCCATTAAAGCGTTATTAAATAGGGTCGATAAACATACAAAAGCCACATATATCCGCAAACAATTTTAAACTTAACATATTTTATTAGATTTACTTGACCTACAAATATAAATTTAATACTAATTAACTATTTTTAGACTATAAACATTGTAACAAAACTAATAATTTCGCTAAGAGCTTATACGACATTGAATACGAATGGTATTTTTTAAAAATCTCTTGTACTGGATTTTTATTAGCGTAACAACTAATTGAATGGCATTTTGATGTTATTTGAGTAACACCATAACATCAGACCACCCCCAATGTATCAGTACATCCCTCATCGAACCAGCGACCCACAAACAAATTTAATGTCAACACTCGTAAAACAAACAGCAATAAAACTCAATGGATGCAAGAGCGACTTTATTAGGTGATAAACTGTTATTATTTATATGAAGAATAATAGAAGAGAGAAATAATTATGCTCGTTCTAATTTTGAATAAAGTGAAATTATGACGACGTTATTACGAATTATGACATCATTTTTAGTACCTACACTTAGTTGTAGAATAAATTATTTAGAAACTCGTGTAATAAGATTAAATTAACAGGTCAAAGACGGTTCTTAAGACTGTTGTATATTGAATATCGTATTGCAAAAGTTCGATAATAATCGATGGAAAAGTGCGTGTTTGTTTGAATAATTTAGTTCGCCTTTGACCCTCGTGCATTTTTTATAACATGAGCGAAAATTGAATAATTTCTAGCTTGGTATGTCGAAGAAGTGTAATTTTCTCTATAGAAAAGCTACAATCAAGCCACTACGGGGGACATTTCAATAGTTTTAGACAATATCTGTGATTCTACGCAGCATTTAGAAAACGTTTTGCGCATCAACCAAAATTCAAAAGGCATACATGCACATTTATACCTGTCCATGCTCCCTCATCCTGTGTATATTCGTAAGGGCTTGATTGCTGTGGCCTGCAGTCTTAAAACAATACCCCTTTTGTGTAAGTAAGGGTGAATCGCACACTTCATTTGTTGGTGTTTGTGTTGAAGCCTCAAAAACGACATTAGTGCCATTCGATGATGAACATTCTTCAGTTACTTCTTCCTCGCAACTCATTACCTGCAACAATTTATATGGAAAATGTTTTCCACGAATGTCGCACGACTGTTTTTCTTTATATAAAATATTTTTATGATCAATACTGTAGTTTGTAATGTAATAAAGTTTACCAAAAACATTATTAGATTCGAATCATTTATCAAATAGTCAACCAGAGTTCGTATACAAATTTTTATAATGATTCTTTTATTTGTATAACACAGTTCATGGTTCTTTTATCACAGAATACAATTGTTAAAGGTCGTTGGCTCTTTTTTCCTGCATTTTTAAAATTACACGCGCTACAAACTAGAGGCTCAGGTGCGAAATCATTTAAAATGATGCGAAATTAATGCAAGAGCCAATAATTTTAATTAAAACTATCTACTATTAAAACAAATAAATATTACATGCAACATTATAAATAATTTATAATAAAGTTAAAATAGAAATAAATTGATTCAAGCCATTTACGTATTATTATATAAAATACTTACAAAAATATAAAATTTCACCCTCCCCGTATAAAATATATCGTTATTTAAAAGTCAGTCAATAAAATGGAATGTGTATGTTGTATGCTTAATCCTGCAACAACACACCAACTGAACGAAAACATGAGATGTTCAGGATAGCCTATAGTAGAAATTCGCCTGAATAGTGTTGTCGACATGAAAAGTATCGTCTGAATATTAGAGTGGGGTCGACATGTCTATTAATTTGACTGAAAAGGATTAATATGGTGTATGTGTGTTCTTCGTTCGATCCATTATTTTAGTGGATGGTCATTGAACCCCTGAAATTATCCTGAAACCAAAATTTACAGGATGCCTAGCACGCTAAATGCCACCCATTGGCCTGTAGATGGCATTTACATTTTTCAGGATTCAGGATAATCGATCATGTGACGTCAACGTATATGGCATTCAGCAGGAAGTTAATTGGCGATCAACAGTTGTTCCAAGAGGGTGAAAATGTGGATTTTTATGTAACAGGATAATTTGCTTGCATGTTTGATTGTTTCCTGATTTTCCAGCTACCTTTGCCAGCCATCTGCAGCCTATTTAAAATTTTGGCGGATGCGCTGGGTGCAACAGTTAATTTGCATGCTCGCTGATTTTATTTCTTTTTACAGTTATTATACAATTTACGCGCGAAATTGTTTAATGATTTTGTAGTTTAATGTACGTACAAATTGTTTATAATGTAATTTGTTGAATTTATAATTCTATTTATATGGAAAAAGTTTTTGAACGTTCAAATTTAATAAATACTGTTACAAAATTACTAATTTAAGATAATGGACTAATATTTACACAAATTATCTATGTGTATAAAAGTTTGCTTTCACCCAAGAAGAAAGGAAATTTATGTAATTTTATAAACTAAGATAAAGAAAGTCATTGTCTATTAACTGCAATTGAAATAAATAATAAAAACTCCATATATAAGATTATTTCCTGTATTTACAAGTTATTTGCTTAAGAATTCAACAAATAATTCATAACGTCAATAAAATAATTAAAAATTAATTAGTTCATTTATTCGATCACATATTTTACTGAAAGTGTAGCGGAAATTAATCTACGGCCTTTTCCAACAATCGACAATATAAGAAACTTTTACTTAAACGGATTTTAACATTATCAAGGCTGGGGAAGTATTAAATGTGATAAGAATTATCTGCATTATGCAGTGATAATAAACAAAATAATAACTATATTTAAAAATTTCTTTGCACGTACAAATCGATAAACAATTTTAAAATTTGTAGCATGCACTATTCTACGAACGAGGAACAATAATAATTGTCTATTTTATTATCGCCGAATTTGATATGAAAAAATTTCGTTGTTGATTCAATCGAGAACTTTCAATTCAGAAATTTAATTAGAAATTGACGATCCAATTAGGTTTTTTCAAGACTTTCCCTTTCTTTAAAAAATAACAGATTGCTACCTATTATTTTTGATGAAAAATTTTTATATAAAACGAAAAATTTATAACCGTTCTTGATCTTTTAATTTTTAGTAATAAAAAAGGTGAAACCTATATAATGTATTATTGTTTTGCCATTGACATATATATACATATATTCAATTTGAGTTACATTTTTACAAGACATCGAGTAAAATCGCCTACACTTGCATTAAATTTAGCTTATATAATGAATAAATTATATGAATTATGATAATAACTACCTGAGAGAGAACAATAAACACATATTTTTTTAATTTTAAAATTATATAGTTAATTTTTTTTAACCCAATTTCGGAAGTACATTATTATATGCATTAAATTGTTTATGTTTATCTATAGGTAATGTATTTTATAATTATTATTGATATGAAATATAGTTAGAACAGTCACATATTGTATATTGGATATTTGCATTTAGGAAATATGAAATGATAAAATCGCAATTATTTTCTGTATCATTTTATATACACTATATGAATATTTATATATTTGTGATAAATTCTTAATTTATGATAAATTTGTGAAGGTTTCGCGGAAATTATAAACAAATACCATTTTTAAACATGCAATTAAACTGTCTTCTAGCGAAATTTTACATGAAATAAAATTATTGAAGAACTAATAAATTTTACGAGAAATTTCAATAAATCTTCCAGTTAACAAAGAAAGGTATTAAAAAATGTATCTTTTCATTGGCATTGAAATTATTGACCTCTACATGTATAAATATTTAAGTATTTCATCAAAAGATTAAATAAATTTAAAGGTAACATTTTGTGTATAATAAAAATACAATTGAAGACATATTTTTGTAAACATTTTCGTTTTTTTTTTAAATTTAAAAATTCCCTACAAACCAAATATTACGTGAAAAGCTTAAATTTTTCGAATAAATGATTAAAACATATTCCGTTTCTAACAATTATTAAAAGTCAATAACAAAATTTACGGGTAATTTCTTAAAATTTGGTGGTTTCTTTAAAATTTTGCATAAACTTAATAATTACCACTGCAATTTTGGACTCAAACTCATAATTTATTTTATCATTAATTTCTTATCTTTTACAAACCTTTTCTTTTTTGAAAGTCACCTACAATACAAGAATACTATTAATTTCAAAAAATTAAATTTCAAGAACGTATTAAAAGTCGAAAAACAAAAATTAGAGGTACTTTTTTACCATTTTGTATTTACCTGAAAATTTTACTTAACATAATGGGCAATTACAATAATTATCTTAATATTGGACCCATATTTTAGTCTTATCCACAGTTTACGTCTCTCATTGTCCAAAATATTAATTCAATTTATTCACAAAACGATAATTTTTTAATTAACATAGTAAGTATTAAATTTATCTCGAAAAAATAACATGAATTAGTTTAGTTTTCCAAAAACTAATTAAGATTATAAAGAAATGACTCCGAAAAAAATTATTTAACTGATAAAAATTTCTTAAAATTAATAATTTAAAGAAAATACTAGTACATTGCTGTATACAAATTTACGACAATTTAACAATAATATAAACATTTACATAAAAAACAAAAATAATTATTGACAGAGACCTAGATTGAGATGAAATCAGTTCAAGTACTTATTAGAATATTAAAAACAGGTGTATACATGTATGTTAAATAATAACCATGCATAAAAACGAATCGTTACATAAATAAATAAAAACTGTTCCATGCAATTAATTGCACGATGATACGTAAAACACGAATCAAATCAGACTGTGATTAGTTCGATTCTGTAACAACACACAGTGCCAATGAAAATTATTTTAGATTATGCATCGCATTATATATATATGTGGTAAATTTACAATATATATATAAATTAATAAGAAGTACTAGTACGAGCTTTCAAATTCGGTTGATCTTTGGAGGAAGGGAGTCGTACCAGTCCTACAATATCAACAATAACAATCGTTTTTTAAACACACAGTAATGTCACATTTCTAAATTCGCCTTTTTTGCAAATATGTGACTTTGGTGACCAAATTTCTAGTGACGTTTTTACTAATTATTATATTGTGCGTGTTTCTGTGATACTAGTTTAATTTTCGAGTAAGTATTTTTTAAAAATCATATTGATTTTAGGAATTAAGTCTATTGTATTTCGTGCAGAATTTAAAGAAAAACAACAAAAATAATGGGCTCCGGAAGACTGGGTCAGAAAATTGAAAAATTCTGGGAATACGGATCTGGACGTACTGTAAGTTTTTAATAAATGCATTAATTATAAAAATAGCACCTCAGTATGCAATTCCTGTGAAATGGATTAGCACTTTATGCACAATTTAGACATTTAATTTGAAAGTCATCTTGAAAATTTTTATATCTAAAAATTCTCGTAATATCGCACGTGGAAACTAAAAATTGTCGTCAATTTCCTGTTCGGTAACCATCATCCAGTCCAGTAATGGTAAACAGTGCAATTTTCTATCACATTATCATTACAAATTAAAAAAAAAATAAAATACATCATCATCGGAAATAAAATAATTTGTTAAATAGTTTATGCACGAGCTATTCGGGAAAATTAGTTCGGCTTGTAGATAATTTTATATTTTAAACATTTACAACAATATATGTAGTTTATTTAATTGGATTTTCATAATATATGCTCATTGGCATATTAGAAATCTGTATATAATTTATAATAGCCTTGGCGTTGAACTTGTCCATCAACTTATATACGAACTTAAATTCAATCATATGCAAAAACAACATTATACGGTAATTTGTCGACCTTATTTTCATGCGAAAACGATCAATTTTAATTGATTTCTTGCAGTTTTGGCACTCTAATATCCTGGCATTGGCCCATTTTAAAAACACTTCCACATACAGTGAAATTTCTCATGTGAAACTATTTGCAATTGATTGTAATTTTGCTGGAAATTAGACCAAAAAAGAAAAAAAAAAGAAAAAAATAGAAAATCAAAATTCATGCTCAGATAAGCGAGATTTCTATCGAATATGTGCTTTTCTCAACTTTATAACATATTGTAAAATATTCTATGAATTTAGAATACAATGTTAAAGGAACGATTAATATGTTTATCAATTCAAAAACGGCTCTAAGTAATTGTAATTGTAATTGTAACTAGATGTAAGTAATATAAGAGGCCAAGGATATGAAAACAGCATGAAAGGTGAACTCAGAAGAACGTTTTAATATTTTTTTAAATGGTTTAAATCAAGGCATACACTGGCAGGTGTTTTAATTTTCCAAAGGTTTTACAAAAATCCTTTAAAATATAACAAATTACATTCAATTTGTAAGGAAATGTAGAAAAATTTGTTAGTGTCAAGGATTACAATAATTTTATTGTAAATTTTTCAAAACAAAATTTATGTAAAATTTTTGCTTTTCTTTTATGTTTTCAAGGAACTTAAACGCCTACAGAAAATCAATTTAAAATTTAAATAATCGATCTTATTAAATGGTAATAAAAATTGTTAACATTTCTATAAATTATTATTGTTACGTTTTTTTTTCATTATTTTTAATTGTGAAATACAACATGATTGTTTTTGTGGTAATTGTGTAATAATTGCAAAAATTTTATCATATTCTGTGCTGTTGAAAAATTGCAATATAATAGAAAATTATTTAGTTATCGCTTAATTAATTTTTGTATGCAATCGTTTTGTAATTTTTCTAAAATATAGCCGAAAAAAGATCGAACAAGATGAATTATTATAGATATATGTTTTAGGAAATAAATTCTATATAATAAAACAATGCTGTAATGTAACCGTTCTAATTCAATGAACAATTTTCTCATTTTATAAACACACAGATCCGGTGCCGTTAATTTAATGAGGAAATAATTGAATAGTTTGCGACATTATTACCTTCGGTCAAGATCAAGGCTTTATTTATAATAACAGCGACAGCTTTCATTCAACTACACGATATTTTTTAATTTTACAATTAAAAACATGTGCAATGTACATAGTGAATCTGAAATTCATATTGCCATTTTGATATCATAATTCCACATCCGTGTTGCATCAAAACAAAACGAGAAAAATTGATTATTGTCACACGAGCGTGTCGTTTATTATAAAAAAAATTATGTTAATCTAACGACATATTGACTTTGAGAATTAAATACTTTGTTTTACCATTCATTGATGAGTTCTATATTTAAATTATGTTCAGCATAATAATAATGTCACGTTTCTCACAAGAATAACTTTTCTTTAAAAAAAAAGTCCAAGCAAAACAAATTTAATTAACAATATATTCATAGCCATAGATATAATCAAAATTTCATCTAATTGCTGGTTATTATACGTTAGAAATGTTGTTTGTTTGTTTATAAATCATATTTTCATTTAACTACGTAATATGTTATCTAATTCTTGCAATTACTCAGTGCTAAATTATAAATAAACACCGCATATATGATGAAGTTTCTAGAGTCAAATTATAAATTTAATTATAATTTTTTTTCAGGCATTAGCCGCACTATGTGCTCATTCTGTATCAATATCAATTGGAATATGTCAAGGCTACAGTGCCATTCTGTTACCCCAGTTGGCATCATCCAAAGAATTCGACATCACCATGGATCAAAGCTCCTGGCTCGGTAAGAAGCTTTTCATTGAATTTGCATATTAAACGAGAACGATTACAAATACGATTTTTGGGTGTGTTTTTAATTATTTTCAGTTTCTTAATACCGCCGACGCGTTTCATTTTTGCAACCGGCGAACATTTCGGCAATAACCAGATTTTTTTTATGATTGATGGATTTACATACAATATAATATTAAATATAACACGCAAATCTTTTGTTCCACACCTAAATTAAATAAATAAGTTTTTATATGAAGATGTTTAAACATGATATGTAAATGATGTTAAAGTTCTAATTGGAAAATTACAATGTATATAAATAATTATTGTTGTGATTGCGAAAGAGAAAATTTATATTAACAAGGTTACCAATCGATAAATCAGTTGGGTGTTTTTTTTTATTTTCGTGACAGTTATGGATTAGATACAAGTAAATTGATTGTGGAAAAAAGATGTATTTCCGTAAAAATCGGAAATCGCATTAAATGGAGCAAGGCGAATTAATAAAATTCATTTTATTGTGATTACTTCCTAAAATTTCAAGGATATTTAGTTTTGTTTGCTTTCGTTACGTTTTAATTGATCGTGTCGATGAACTTTTTCTCCTAAATCAGTCCGACATTTGCATGTTAAAAGTTTTTTTTCCGAAAAAAAATTATAATTTAATACATCAGATCGTAAGGGTTTAGTTAAAAGGTTGGGAAAACCCATAAAAAAGTTGGAGACTATTAAAAAGTCAGTTTTTAGGAAAAGTACCATTGACGCGTGACTAAAATTTATTCCAAAATAAGTGCATAAATTAAAATTAACGTGTTTTTTTTGGAAATTTTTATTGCGACCAATTTTAAACATAAACATCTAAAATTTCCAGCTAGTTTGGGCGCCATTACGAACCCCTTAGGTTCCGTTTTGTCTGGATTTTTGGCTGAATATTGTGGCAGAAAGAAGTCCATGCAATTTACCAGTTTACCATTCGTTTTGGGATGGTTGTGCATCGGTTTTGGTACCAACATTGACTGGCTGTATGCCGGAAGACTGATAACCGGAATAGCTGCAGGTAATCCATCAACAAACTCATAAATTTGACAATTTTTCCACAATTTTCCATTACAGGAATGTCAACTGCTTCTTATACGTACGTTAGTGAAATCTCACTTCCGGAAAAACGTGGCTTTCTGCAAGCATTCGGCCCGATTTCCGCCTCCTTCGGCATCCTGTTCGCCTACGTTTCCGGCTATTTTCTGCACTGGGCCACTGTGGCTCGCATCAGTATCGGTTTCAGTACTTTTACATTTATTTCCATATGTTTCCTACCGGAAAGTCCGGCATATTATTTAAATAAGAATAACTTAACGAAAAGCTTCCAAATCTACTTGTGGTTCCGGCGAAATAACGCTCAAGCTCAACAAGAAATTGAGCGGAACGACACGTCGAAGAATTGCTCAAAAAACGAAAATGTCTACTTAAGTCCGCAAACAATCAAACCATTTTTCATACTAATTGGTTTGTTTTTGTTGCAACAATTGTCAGGGATTTACACAATATTGTTTTATGCTGTTAATTTTTTCCAAGAAACAGATTTAGAGATAAACGACTACATAAGCTCAATTATTGTCGGTTGTATTCGATTTGCGATGGCCATTTTGGGGGCAATTCTGATCAATCGATTCGGTCGTAGAATTTTGTGTGTTTTTTCCAGTTTTGGAATGGCATTGGCCATGTTAATCGTTGCAATTTACATAAAATATTACGAAATTTATACGAACGAACAGAAAATTCTGCCGTATTTACCATTAGTCGGTATCGTTTTCAATGTTTTCTTCAGTATGGTGGGTATGTTGCCAATACCATGGATTCTGGTAGGTGAATTGTTTCCATTACAAGTGCGTTCCATAATGGGTGGCATTGTAATTTGTATAGCACAATGTTTTGTATTTATTTGTGTGAAAATTTACAACGATATGTTGAATATTTTGTCATTCAGTGGCACCTTGTTTTTCTTTTCAGTCGCTTCAATGTTCACAATGATCTATTGTAAAGCGATATTGCCTGAAACGAAGAACAAATCCTTGTGCGACATTGAGGAGTATTTTAAAAGGCCAAAGAAACAGTTATACGGTTACGATAATAAAGGTTTTAAGCCGGAAACTGGTATTTTTACAATACATGTTTAATTCTAGATGCACATTGTTACCTAAAATGTGTCTTTTTGCACATTTGACTCTATTTTGTACAACCTATTTTAGTTCTTATAGGACTTTTTTGTAAAATGATTTTTTTATATGAAAATTAAATAAATGATTTATGCAATTATTGTGTTTTATTGTTTAAAAGAAACATACGGATTAAAAAATAAATTATATTTATTGTGAAACTAAATTATAATAAAATTATATCATATAGTTATATAAATATAAAGTTCTTTTTAATAAAAAATACGTCTTATAAAAATAACAACAAAAAAAATAATACGTAATAATAAATATTGTCAAAAATAGTGTGATGATCCTAAATAATAATAATAAATTATATCACTGTACTCTTTAGTATTTAAATTTCGTTAAAATTTCTTATCGTTGAGCAAATTTGAATTTAAATGTAGATTTTGGTAGTGCTAAAGAACCTACTTGAATATTGTATTGTTCTGAATCAGCCGGAAGAATGGTATAATTTTGTAAAAGACCCCCCAATATACCGAAACCGACTAATTGTACCATTTTATAGCCCATACAACTGCGTCGACCTCCGCCAAATGGTAGAAAGTGTTCCGGTTTAACTAGTTGATTATTTCTTATAAATCTTTCCGGTTGGAATTTTTCTGGATTCTCCCACAAATTGTCTGACATGCTTAAATCGTAGTTATTTAAAAATAATACTGTGTCTTTTTCGATTTTGTACCCTAAACAAGAAAAAGAAATCAATGAAAATGTTTACAATTTAAATTCAAATCAATTATTACCATTTATCGAACTGTCTTGATTGGCTACTCTAGGAACTATTGGTGAAGCAATCAATCTAATAGCTTCAAAAATTGATGCTTCAGTAAACGGCATTTTTGGTCTATCGTTGATCGTTAAATCCCTATCTTTTCCTACTACGTCATCAATTTCTTGCTGAATTTTCATTTGCACCTCTGGCTCCTTCACCAAAAATGCAAACAATTTGATCAAAAAATTGCCAACAGCTGAATGCCCTCCAATAATGTCCTCCAAAGCGAACAAGGCCGTTTCCCAGGAAAATTCAGCAGTTTCATTGCATTTCACATGCCTTATCAAGCTGTCCACGTAGTCGTTTGGCTCAGTTTCCACGTTGTAGTTTTCAAATCGATCGCCAATTACTTCTTCCAATATAAATTCACGTATTTTGTGCGTCAAACCGTTGACACGTTGCAAGTTTTTCTTGTGCAGTGGTATTAAAAATGGTAGAAAATCGGCAGCATAGCCTTGATTCACTTCGTAGAAGATGTCGTCGAAATTGTCCACCATTTCCATGAAATTCTTATTGTCGATGGTGAAATCTTTGGAGCAAAAGTGCTTGGTGAAAATGTTTGCACAATGCGCCAAAATAATTGGTTTCAATTCAATGGTTTCTGATGGTTTCAGTTGAGTTTGAATTGATTTAACTTCAGTTGCTATCAAATTTTCCAAACTCGAAAAATTGTTGGTGAAAGCTCGTGGAAAAGTGTAAGCTTTCAGCATGTCTCTTCGGATTTTTTGCGTATCGGACCAATTGCAGAAAGCCAAAGCTGTAATGAAGATTTTGCTAGAGTTTTTTTTCAATTTTTAGTCAACGTGTTTTCTTACAATTCTCCTTGTTGCCACAGAAGAGTTCTTGGTAGCGTTGAAAGTTCGGTCTTGAATCGAAATGATGGCCTTTGGTTACAAGAGCTTCGCGGATGTTCTTCTGCTCATTGATGACCACACATTTCACACTTCCCAATTGCAATTTGACCACATTCCCGTATTTTCGACTCAAATTGGTGAAGGCCTGATAAGGAACCTTGTAGCCACTAAGTAAATGCAAGTGGCCGATAATTGGTAGTTTCATGGGCGTTGGAGGTTCCGTCAACAGTTCGGACTTTTTCAAAAAATCAATCAGCTTACGATTCTGATATGACTGGTATCCAATTAAGATGATGACGAATAATAATACAACAATTAAATATAGTGTGGCGGGTGTTAACATTTTTTCAAACACTGCACTGAACATTTTGAGGAGATTTTTTTTGTATATTTGGGGTATCTTTACAAAATGGAACCACTAAAGAGATCAACGGGCCAACACCAAACGTTGTCTGAAGCTGAAGAGGATCTTTATTCCTTTTATAGATAGTTTTGTTCTAATTTAATTCATGTACAGGGTGGGTTGGCCGTTTCGAGAAACCCCTTCCACTCTTCAGAAGAAAATAAATTTTCTTAACCAGTTGAAGAACGTTTTTCTGACTTTTACAGAATTTCTTATTAGAAAGTCTAGAAGTCAAGAAAATGAAATCGTGGTTCAAAAATGGTTGTTTATTGTAAAGATGTTTATGTGATTCGCCCTGTATAAATCTGAATTTGAATTTTTCTACTACTGGTCAATTGTCGATGCAGATGGATTACAATCAACACGATTTTATACAAACATATATTCCTATTTTACTTTTATCGATAGACATTATGTTACTTTTAAACGGAGACAACGAATATATTTTGTAAGTTTTACTGTAAATTATGCCATCGTGTGTGTAACTGTTTTTTTGGGACACGAATATAATGTATATAGCTTTTTTTCCAGAAATTATGTATGACTATTTATGAGGTTGTGTGCGAGACAATTTTAGAAAAATTGATGCAATTTCTTTTCATTGGAAAAAGTGAAATCTACTGATGGTTTGAATCTTGTTCCAATTTATTATATTTAATGTAAACAAAGTAATTTTTGAGTTTGTGCCTATATTTAAATTTATGCACCGATGTAATATTGTAGAAAGTAACACAACACAAATAAAAATGAGAGTATTATACATCGAAAGGCACTTTAAATCAGTTGCCAAAATAATTCCAAAACACGGTCATTAACAAGGATTAAATTAATTTCCAGTTAAAGTGTCATTAAAGGTTTAATTATTGAAATTAATTAGACATAATAGATTAATGGAGATTAAGATAATCTCAGGTCTAGAAAATTTAGTACTGCTGCAAAAGTCCAAAATTCTGGCGTTTGCGTGTGGGCGTCAGAAAAAAAGGATGAATTTTTAAATTTTGTGTTGAAATACATTGTCGACACGTGATATTCGTATAACATATGCTGACTGACAGTTTCCTTTAAAAATTAACATAACTCACATAAGAAATTGGAATAAAGATGATCCAAAAATTACATAAAAAATTCGTCTGGGCCCCCTTAAAATAAATATAACCAAATTTAAAACCCAAATATATTTCCAAGGTTAAGGTGACACCAAGGTGACCACCAATCATCAATCTAACATATTATTTTCCATATTTTGAAAATATGGAAATTTGTGCATAAACATATGTTATTCAATATTTACGAAAAAAGTTCAAATTTTGTGATTATTCAAACGATTCACCTTGATTTGGAGGGAAATTAGCTGAAATTCAATTAAATCCAGTACCATTTTTATTGAAGCATTTAATTTCATGGTAAATCGAAAGTTTTTCAGCGCGATTTTATTATTGGCATCCCTACATTTTCATTCATACGAAACGCCTACAAATGCATACAAGGCATAAATGAATGAATAAAACTTGTATGAATTGCATTGTTTGTTTTCCAATAAAATTCAAATAACTGATATATTCCACCATATTAATAGATATGTTTTTCATGTTTTACACACAATTCTATTATCATTTAAATACTACACAAAGGCAGACATATAAACAGCTAACAACATAACAGGAAATCAATTACTATACGTTCAATTTTGATTGAAAAACTGTGTTTATTGAAAAACACTTTGTAGAATAAGAGTAAAAAGTCACAAGAATAAATAAAACAAATATGTATTTTGTTAGATAATAATATAAGCGTTATATGTCTCATGTTGAAGGTCTTTATTATAATATTAGATTTGATTTATGTAATAGTCTAATCTTTAATGTAGGTAGACGAAAAAAATTAGGTAACGAATTTCTGCATTACCACTTTTTCTACGTACTTACCTATCACTCGGAATAATTTAATATAATCCCCTAATATAATCTAATTTATCACAATTTGAAGGATAATCGTTTGCCAAAATTGACGCAAATCCCCAAATTTCAATTTTCGGAAAAAACGACTTCGTCAAAATAAACGACGTGTAATCTGTTTTCATAACAGATTTGTGATTTTTTTTGAATATTACATTATTAATAGATCCATCCGTTATGCATGTATAAATTATTATGTTTTGAGTGCGTTAAATATGTTAATATTCATTAAATTTCAAAATTTATTATGGTCCTAAATGTTTATATTTTTTCGCTTATCAAAATATATAAATATTTATAAAAAAATATCCCTAAACTGTTATAATGTTTTTTGCATTAGGTCAGATGGTCAAATAATTCATATTTGCATTACAAATATCACCTTTAAAACAATAAATTCAAATTAGCATCATAAATAAAATTGTTCAGTTGTTGGATATTGTAATATTAAGAAAAGGAAAACAAGATACATAATATAATCCCATTATTATTAAAATGCATGCTGAAATTTTAAATTTTTTTATTGTTTTGTACAAAAAACATACATTAATTTTTGATAGGGGATAAAATTGAATCAATTTCCAGGTCATTAGTACTCAAGGATAAATTAACATAAGTTAAAGTGTCCGTCAAAAAAACAAAACACAATATCGAATTATCGATATTGTGAAGTGGATGAGAAAGGAAATTAACTGTAAATTATCGTAAATCCGTAAAATTAAAACGACAATCCTATTTAAATAAACATTTATTTATAATATAATAGTGTTTCATAAATATACATCTTTTTTATGTACAGTAAAATGTAAACATCACAAACGGTGCATAATTTTTGAAAATTTGGCATTTCTGGTGCATAATTTTATTATATAAAGAGATAAATAGATTGTAATTATTTAAAATGTCATGCCAAAATTATTTAATAGCACACTTTAATATCACAAAAGACATATTTGAAGATTGTTTTTAAAGAGAAAATTTACTAACACCCTGAAAATATCTCGTTATACTGTATTTTTATAAAAATAATTCATTGTTTTATTGTACTTTGAAGAAAAATGGAAAGTTTTTGTGGAAAAAATATTGTAAAAAGATTTATGAAAGCGGAGCGTATAAAAATCAGTATAACTGTGATCAATAAATATGGCTGTTATTTATTTATTCACATTGTTATACAGTGAAGACTTATTTTCTAACATCTATTTTGTAAAATTACCTGAATGAATTAATACTCTTTTTATTGCTAGCCATACAAAACACCATTTTTAAATAGAAAAGCCCATCTGGTGCAACCACAGCATCACAATGATTTGGCAACAATTTTTGTATCATTTTAATAGGAATATAAATTTCTAATTTTTAACAAAAACTGTAAAAAATACTTTTATATATTTTGTTTTGGGGTGAAAAGTCTTTTTATTAAATACAATTCAAATGATTTTTACGCAAATTTTTTCGCACAAGACTAAAACGTGACAACTTCTTTTGCTTTTTACACACAGCATTCATGAATTTATAAAAGAAAAAATTATTTTCAGTTTTCATTAAAATCGTTTCCAGTTTAAATTTTTGTATAATGTAGTTTAGATTGTGTGAACCACGAAAAACGTCTGGAAAATGCAAATAAATCATTTTTTTCTGGTTTCGATTGCATGTCGCTGAAAATTATATGGTCTGAAACGGAAAGTTCATAGCACTTGAAACAAGCTTTGACGTTTCTATTGGTCCACTATATTTTTTTTAATAATATATTACTCATTTATTTATTTATGAAAAATATTTTCAATAAATATATTCTATATTTTGTTTAAGCTCTAGTTTGATTGTTTATATTTTATTTTTTATATATTATTTTATTAATTTATTCATTATATTCGTAATAATTGTAAATTTAAATTGCTACCGAAGAATTAACAGCAGTCGTATTACTAAAACAATACGGCATTACTTTGCCATGTGAACAGGTATCGATTGTATCAAAATCCATTATCAAAAATAGAGCACCTAAAATGGCAACTGAAAGCCCAAAAGTGACAACCGCAACGGCTGGCAGTTTTTTACGGGAAAACACGTAACCCTCTTCTAGTTGTAAATAGCTCAAAGCCGGCAGGACGTAAGCTAGAGGAACGGCCGCCAAAACACCCTGGAAGCCCAACAATTAGCTCGAAAACGGATTTTTTTCACACTTACATTTAATTCCAAAACGACACCTAAACAATCGGTGGCCATCGATATAAAGTACGTCGTACCAACAATTGCTAAAGTAACAAAATAATGAACATTATCGGAAATTGGCACATTTGGATCTGTTCGTAGGATTGAATTCTCAACAACTTCTCTTGTAACGAAACATTCAATCGGATAAGTTAGAAGAATTTGTACGCTGAATAATAAACGGCTGAAATTCATTAAATCGTCGTCCCAACAGTAGTTTTCCAGCAAATCGCCTGGAAAACAAACAATTTTGCGAACGGTTTATTTTTTTTTGAACATTTCTTGCACCTTGAGAGAATGCCTTAAATGTTGTATAGCCAGCAATGCCAAAAAGACACGCCACTATTAAACTGGTCAAAATCGAAGCATGAGTCACTAGTTCCCATTTCTTTTGATTTGCATCTTCAATTGACGAGTAAATGAGGAAAGTGTTGTGATGGCACATAAATGCTAAAACACAAAAATCATTGATAATAAATTATTTTTATTTATTTTCCTACCAAATGCCATGATTCCAATCGCTGGCACAATGTCCGAATTAATAAATCGCCAGGAAGCTGGATGCTGTGGACTGTGAAATATTTTTTTCAAAATTGTTACATTTTGACAAATTTCCGAATCACTTACACAATATCACTGACCGTTCCAATTCTAACAAAAATCGAAAACAATATGAAACCAATACAAACCAAACTCATGAACGAAATTTTCGCCAACTTCGACACATCTCGATACAAACACAATGGAATTGTTATAAACAATGTTGCTATTAACACAATTATCTCTCTTTTTGCTAAAACTGAGCTCTGATCGATTCCAGTTAGTCGGACAATCACTTTTGTGACTGTATCGCCCACAACCACATTATAAGACACCATTGCTGGAAAGAACAAAAACGAAAACTTCCAAAATTTGTTCAACTGTTCAATTCTACCTATGAAAGGATAGACAAACTGCAAAGTGCCCAACAAAATGTACCCTGGTCGGCCAAAAGCGGCCTCCATAATGCCCTGGTAGGAGAATCGTCCACTGATATGCCCACTTCGGACCATCAGAATCAGGGAATAGTCGGTGATGTACGCGACCAGGATGAGAAGAAGTAATCCGAAACCGAAACCGGCTTCGTGGAGGGCATACGGTATTCCTGAGGGAATTATTTTAGACAAAATCTAGCAAATTTTCATCGACCTACCTATAACGCCACTACCAATAATTGAATTAATAAAATTAAAACTGGCCCATGGTAATGTTGACCTACTTTCGTCCTCTTCCTCCTGGAAAATAACCACATTAAGTGATTTTCCACCACATTTTACGATATACACTTACATTAATTAATTGTTTCATGTCATCAAATGCATTCTCGTTCGAATCTATACTACTGCCCTAAAAGTCATATAAATATTTGAGGAAAAATTCAAGAAAATACATAATTTTTACTCTGTCTTCGGAAAAATTATGCCGAGACTCCAGCATATAGCTTTTCTCATTCATTCCAGTAGGCACCATTGTTTTAACACAAAATTGAATTTAATTAAATTGGAGACCAATATTTTTTAGAATACTATTAAACACATTTTTAATTTAAAATTTTATTAACTAATACAGTTGAATCGTTCTATTGATAACATTTTAATGAAACGTTTTATGTGGGCTAAAGGGGATGTTTTTGGTAATAATTGGGACGGAAGTGCACAACATAAGATTTCTCATGAATGAAATGCGATATATCGATTAGGGCAAAACTAGACTCATGCGCCCTTATGTTTTTATTCAATTCATGTATAATTAGTAATTATAGTGTATATTGTACAAATATTTAATCGTGATTAGATAATTTATTGACGTTTGGTTTACGAGCAATCGAAGAAATCGTTGGATGAACTATTTAAGTCCGAATAAGTTTGTCCTAATCCTTCAAGGAACTCGTTATATTTATTCAACATATTTTCTCTTAACTTTTCCATGCAAACGTTGAAACTCTCAGAGTCTGTTGATAAACATTGACATTTGTACGAAGGATTTTCCTTTGGAGGATTCACAAATTCATTGTACAGATTAAATCTATTATTTGAATAAAAATTAAAATTGCTTGAAATTTTCAGATGAAATTATTTAATTGTACCTCAAATCCCAGTAAGCATCCCCTTCAAAATTTAAAGTACAACTCTTGTCCTCGCTATCAATGGACACCGTAATTTTTGTTTCATTATTGAACACCTTTTCTATAGTTTCACTCAAAAATTTATTTAAATTTGCATTTTCTTGAATTTCATCATCAGGAGTTAAACCAGTATCACATTCATTTGATTCTGCTCGTATTTGTACCTAAATCCTTACTTTAATAGTGCAATTACAACTTTATATAATAAACAAATTTTACCTTAAAATTACAAAAAGCAAGTAAAAGTGTTAAATAAATGATTTTCATTCTGTTTTCTAAGTGCTAAACAATTTTTAATAATACACAACTGCATGATAAATTTTTCGCGATTTTTACATTGATAATAATTTCTTATCTTATCTTACATATGTCTGTTTTTGAACAAAGCCATGAAAACATGATTTGATAAGGAAAACTGCTTAAAATAATCAAATCACTCTTAATTAGATATGAGCTTTTGAGTCATAATGCTGTAATTAGTATTATTTTGTAATTGTTTATTTGAAACCATTTTTTACAATCAATTTGTTTTTACAATTTTTATCAGAAATGAAAAACAATTGCTTTTGGCAAATTAGTTAGTAAAAAATCCCTGTTAAATCCAGAAATTTAAAAACATTTTCACTAATGTTGACCGTTTTATTCCAAATTAAACAAACCGTTATTTGCAAACTCAATCTTTTAATACTTTTTTGGATCAAAAGATCTTTAATCTTGACGTAAGAGAAAAATTGCAGGATTATTATAAAAATAAGCTGATGCATCTGGAACATTTTTTCAAACTTTCAGCAGATGCTGAAATAATGAGCACATTTTCAAAATTTGATTAGTCTACGAAACTTTTTAATTCCATTATAATATAGTCTCCTTTTTAAGTACCTAATTGTCGACTTTTTTATTGCGAAACGATTATTACGTCATGTTTCCAATTAGAGCACTTTGCCATTTTTCCTGTTATTGGGCACTGGTTGTTGTTTGTTGTATTTACTACTGCAAATAGCTCATTAAAAGGCAGCTAACGGAATAAAAAACGCTAGTTACCCAATGATGAGCCTTTAGCAAATAGCGTTTTAAGTCTTCAGCATTTTGAAAAATCACAATATGAAACAGACACAAACTGGACAAAAATTCTAACGAAATTAATGTGGGCAACAGATGTTGGCCATTCTTTTATACTACTGATAAAGGGGTGCAACAAAAGGAAGTGCGATTGCTGTGGTTTTACTGATAATGTAAATATTTATACAAATTTTATTGTTCCATATATAATTATTGTAAAGAACAATTGAATTTTTTCTGATTATTGTATTTACATATACCTATTGCGAAAATCAAATGGCTCCTTAACCGACTGTGTTTCTTAATCTTTAGGGAACTTTATTATAAACGAGATTTTTATCAAAAAGCCTCAATAAAACTTAATTTACAACTTCAGTAAACGAAATTTTTTTATAAGCAACCTAATGAAATAATTCAGTTAAAATTCATATCGTCTTTAATTTCTTTTATTCAAAATTAGGACAACATTTTAAATTATAGAATAAAAATTATTTAAACATTAAACTGAGATATCGAAACATAAAATTCCTTGTGTTACATTTGATAATTTCAAACGGAAGCACATGGTTTTCTTACACTCGCCTTTTATCACTAAAACCACATTTATTCAATCATTCCGTCTTATTCAAACTAGATAACTTATATTTAAGGGAAAAATATTCGTTTTAGATTTCTAAACACGACACAATTAAAACACTTTCATGTCAAAAAGACATCATAGGAAATAGTCTCTAAAATGTAGAATATTCCTTATGTAACACATACATAAAGCGAAAAAAAACTTCAAATGCATTTGTATAAGTAATATGAGATTCATATGGTAGAAAATGTGTTAGATTTTTTTAATTCAAGTACTTGTCTCTTAATGTTACACGATAATATAATTAATATACGATGAAAAGAGATGCATATTATATTTTTAATGTTATTAATGTCGCATCTGTAATGTTTCTAGCAGATTTTCGTCCAAAAAACACATGCTGCATACGAATTCCCAAGATATGCTAAAAAATTAACCCGAAAACGTCGTATTTATACAATTATACTTTAATTATGCGGTTAATTACACGACTTATTCAATTTTATGGTTTTATTTTGCTTCTCAGTTATAGTTTAGTAGAATAGTAGAAAGATTTATTACTTAATTTCACATCTTGATTAAATTGTGCCTCAATAAATAGATGGATAAAAATTGAATAATGTTTATTCTGTAATAAAAAGTTATTACTATTATCTATATAGGCCGTAAAACGGATGAAAAAAAAAGCTGAAAAAATTTCCATTTCAAATTAAAATTTACCGCAATTATTAAGTTTTGTGCGTATTTGCGATGCGCTATAAATGACCTTACCTGACATTGAGAGTTCAAAATATCAAGAGTTATCGTAATTTTTTGTTGAATTAAACCTAATATTTACGAATTATTCTCTAAACTATTTCAGTCTGTTTTAGTTTAAACAGCCCGCACAATAATACGCAATAAGGTATTGTCTTAATTGAAGCATTGTTACAAATTCGGGAAATAACCTTTAAAAATGTTTCCTGAAATCTGGTTACGTTTTACATCATAGATTTGATTTTCAGTTAAAAAATGTCGCTAAAGTCTGTCGTTGTGCCTACTACGCCTTTCGATGGCCAAAAACCCGGCACTAGTGGTCTAAGGAAGAAAGTTAAGGTGTTCATGCAGAAACATTACACAGAAAATTTCATCCAGTCGATTTTCAACGCTTTGGGAGACAAACTCAACGGTGCTACGCTGATTGTCGGTGGTGATGGAAGGTATTTTTCCAAACCAGCTATTAACACCATCATCCGGATCGCATCCGCGAACGGTGTGAAAAAATTACTCATTGGCCAGCTGGGTATAATTTCAACGCCGGCCGTTTCTAGTCTTATTCGCTATCACAAAGTTTTGGGCAAGTTTTTCTAATTAAAATCACAAATCGACACAGCGACTAAGTTGACTATTTGTAGGTGGAATTGTTTTGACTGCATCGCACAATCCGGGCGGCATTCGCAACGATTTTGGCATTAAATATAATTGCGAAAACGGCGGACCAGCTCCGGATCACTTTACTAATGAAATTTATGAGCTAACGAAGAAGATAACCGAATACAGAACAACGCCTGATTTGGAGACTGACTGTTTAATTGATAAAATCGGAACGACAACTTTCAATGTACGAAAATAAAAGAAATTGGTAAAAATACGTAACTTGCTTTAAATTTACAGGTTGATGGACGTGATTTTATCGTTGAAATAATCGATTCAACTGCAAACTACGTAGATTTGATGAAAGATATTTTTGATTTTCCTCGTTTAAAGAATTTAATTCGTGGCGATGACAAACGTCCACCATTTAATATACTCCTCGATTCAATGAATGGCGGTACTGTTTAGATTAACTATTTTTTTCTTTAAATTTTATATTGGTCTAATGTTTAGTGACTGGTGTTTATGTGCGAAAGATTTTCATTGATGAATTGGGCGCCAATCCCGACAAAAATGTTTGTCGTATCATTCCATTGGACAATTTTGGTGAAATACATCCTGATCCAAATCTCACCTACGCCAAGGATCTGGTCGACAAGGTGCGAGAAGCCAGCAGCTACGACTTGGGGGCAGCTTTCGACGGTGATGGTGTAAGTTGATATTTCTGTCACGACTTTCGTTTCTTATATTTCCGTTACAATGCAGGACCGTAACATGATAATCGGTAAAAATGCATTTTTCGTCACGCCCAGTGACAGTTTAGCTGTAATTGCCAACAATTTGGAGTGCATTCCATATTTTAAGAAAAATGGCATCCATGGCTTCGCCAGATCGATGCCAACGGCCGCTGCCGTCGACAGGTAATCGACGATTTTACGCTCCGATACGGATTTTTATCGTTTATGTAGAGTTGCAGCAAAACTAGGCAAGGAATTCTTCGAAGTGCCAACTGGTTGGAAGTATTTCGGTAATTTGATGGACGCTGGAAGGCTGTCGCTGTGCGGAGAGGAGAGTTTCGGCACTGGTTCCGATCATATTCGTGAAAAGGATGGTATTTGGGCCGTTCTAGCTTGGCTTTCGATCATTGACAATAAAAATAAGAGTGTGGAGGACATATTGAGAGAGCATTGGAAACTTTATGGAAGAAATTACTTCACTAGGTGACTCATTCAATGGAAATACATCAGAACAACTGTTTTTAACGATTTTTCCACAGGTACGACTACGAAGAGTGCGACAGTGATGCCGCCAATGCCATGATGCAGCATTTAGAATCACTTTTGGCTAGTAAAGATTTCATTGGAAAGTCGTATTGTTCCAATGGTAAATCGTATAAAGTTAGTAATGCGGATAATTTCTCTTACGTGGATCCGATTGACAAAAGTGTGGCCAAAAATCAGGTAAACTAACTGAATAATCAACGCAAACAAACAGGATTAATTCGTTTGTTAACAGGGTGTTCGTGTTTTATTTGAGGATGGCTCCAGATTAATCTACCGATTATCTGGAACTGGCAGTAGTGGTGCCACAATACGTGTTTACATAGACAGTTACGAGAAAACCAACGTCACCTCCGATGCTCAGGTAAAATTCGTACAATTCAAATAATTGCAAAAATAAAAGGATTTGTTTTAAATTTTCCAGGTGATGTTGAAGCCACTGGTTGATATTGGGCTGGAAATATCCCAACTAAAGAAATTTACTGGCCGTGATGAACCCACAGTAATTACATAAGTAAGAGAAAGAGATTAATTAAAAAAACTATACAAAAACATTTACTTAAAAACGAATTTTTATATTATATGTTAGTGGTATATATTTATCGTTGTAGCTTTAATTATACAATTTCATGATTATACATTTTTGTCCTATTTCCGCCAATTGTTTATATATTTTTGTTATACCCAAATATATTTGTACAAAAACGATTTTCTGGGTTTTACTTAATAAAACAAAGATGCTATTTGTATAACAATTTTAATAACAACTTGCAACTTTCAAAATTAAATATATGTATATGTATATAATGTGATATTGTGCATAATTAGAGCAAATGATTTTGTATTAAAAAATGACAAAAAAAACCTATTAAACAATATTCTCCAATAAAATTTTAAGCGAATCGTGATTATCTTAAAATTTGACTACCAACTGAATTTGTTTTGTACTTTTCTACCCAGTTTTCTTTTTACATTTTTTAAGAAGGAGCCACAATAATGGCGAATACACAATAGGCCATAGTACAAATATAATAATACCACTATAATAAGCATTCCCAAATGCTTTCCAATAACGATCGAATTTTAATAATACAAATGGTAACAAAGACCAGCCCATAAATACAAAAGTGTAAATTCTTAGAACTATTTTTATAGGTAGTTGCAAAACTGGTAAACTGAAGAAGTTCGACAAGTTTTCATTATATTTAACCATGTTTTGAATCTAAAACAAACTTGATTAACCACAAAAACAACAATTTTTAATGGAAAATTTACATCTCTTTCGAAATAAATAATAATAAATTCAAAAAAGAAACAAACATAATATCCACTGTGAAAACCGTGCCATAAAGCCAAAAATAATAAGGACGCAAATTGACTTATATGTCTATTATTAAGGAATTTCAGTCTCTTATAAATATATTGAGCAACCCAAACATTTGTATTAATATTAAATGATTGAATGTAATGATTAAACTGGGTTGTATTTTCGAAAATACTTAATTTTACATTTTCCACACCATTCCATTGTATTTCACCCGTTTCTGACTTGCCATTGTGCGTTAAACCTACAAAATTTTCCAGGTAAAACAATATTTCTGTATTAATTCCAGTTTCTACCAAATAGAATGCAAGCGCCTTCGGTGAGTAGCCAACAAGATATGTATTTATATAAACTAAATCGGCCCCACATTCCCAACAATAACATTCTACGGAAAAATCCAACTTGTCCAAATTCTTCCGACAACATATAATCATCCGACACGAATATTCCCAACACTTGGAATATTACTAAATAAATAATACCCAACAAAAGTCGTCTAACTGCTGATTCGATGCAGTCTGGTGCCTTTCCGGGCGTCTCCTACAATTTGAATCATTAGTATTGTTACAAAAAAGCCCTTTTTTTTTACTGATACAGGATTGCTGTAAACTCCAGTCACAAAATCCAGATATCTCTTCATTGGAAACTGTGGTCCGACTAGAAAAGCTGCCGGAAAAAGCGTGTGGCCGTAAATTTCCAAAATTGTCGGCCTTCTCACTAAAG
The DNA here is from genome assembly GCA_004796505.1 of Oryzaephilus surinamensis. NCBI lineage: Eukaryota > Metazoa > Arthropoda > Insecta > Coleoptera > Silvanidae > Oryzaephilus > Oryzaephilus surinamensis. Next base: position 71,672 of record SSSI01010193.1, read on the forward strand.
CTACCAGCTTATTAGATGCAGACAGTGTTTCTTGCGGTTGATGGCCATCGTACAAATCATAAACGATGCCAATTAATCGTAATACTAGAATACAATGGGGCATAGTCCAATTAATGTCGTAATCATTTGTGCTGCAATAATAGTATCCTGAAAAAGGGGCTTAAATCCAGTTTGCTTTGGCTTTATTTCGTTTTACCGATCAGTAAGTAGCATAAATTGAATATAAACGTGATGGCTACACTCAGAGCAGTCCCTTTGAGCAATAACATGGTGCAAAATGTGAAAAATGTGGCGAACAAGCAATGAAACATGTCCAATCCATAATTCCAATAGCCCAATAGAAAACCGGATGAAATGAAGAAGATGTGCTGCAAGTTAACATTTTTACCATACAAATACTTGCGGTGTATTAAAGCCAATGGATATCCTGTAATAAATAAATTGAATTTAAATTGTATTCAATTATGCTGTAATTTAGGACAAGCTATTATATTAATTCATAAATCTATAATAATTCATAATAAATGAGCACATTATAAACGTAGCAAATTGTTGTTTGTTTAAATGACACGATATTACGTCTAGGAAGAATAGAAAAACATATCAGTAGATTATTAATAGATGAACTTTGACAAAATTAAAAAAACAACTATTAATTTGGATTTGTTTGGCCTTTTTACCTGCAAAAACTGTCAATAATAGCTTTAAAGCAGGTTCTGTGGTGCCGACAAGCACACTTAATTTATATACAAGCCCATTTGAAATTTCACTCGACATTATACACGAAAAATTTTTTGAAAATATCCTCTTCAAATTCTACATTACAAATTACACATACACGAGATTTATAAAATCTTGTACTTGTCAAAAAACGTCAAAAAAAAAACCATGGCTAGACATTTGAACTACTTAAATATTGTTAAAAATTATATCTAAAAACAATTTAACAAGATATTTGCATAGAATTAATTATAGCAATTAATTAATTATCATAAATTTGAATATCAAATAGAGTTTGTTTCTCCCGTTGGGAGAAGTTGGTTCTGACCGGTGAATAAACTTTAATAAAAATGAACTTAAAAGAAATACGACACCGACCGTTATAAGTAAATAACCCGTGATGAAGGGAGTAGTTCAAAAATCCTGCCATGTACGTCATAGAAATGACGTTTAAATCGCAGTTTAGTTGTCTGTCAGAAAAATGATTCATTTTTATGGAACAAATCAATAAATATTTTGCATGAGTGATTAAAAATTCCGGGTTTAATGCCTCGCATAAAGTATCATATTTATTCGGACAATATGGACGATGGCAACGATTTATCTGGGGATGTAACTGTGGTGGATGTTTATGATATTGCATCGGATATTGGCAAAGAATGTGAGAAAATTATCGATCAGTATGGAGCTGATTCTCTTACATCGTTAATGCCGAAAGTCATTAATGCTTTGGAGCTGCTCGAAAATCTGGCAACACGAAACGAACGAGAGAACACACAACTGTTTGAATTACAATCGAAAATCTCACAATTGGAGAATGAGAAATTGGAAAAGGCTGAATATCGTCAAAAGTTTGACAAAGATTTGGAGGCGATTGAGGAACAGTGGCGCACTGAAACGAAGGATTTGGTGGCCCATGTGTCCAAGTTGGAGGATGAAATAAGGCGTTTGTTGAAGGAGCAAAGTCCAAGCCACCGAAGTCAGTTTTGCGAGACAAATAACGCCGATGGAGACATTCTGCAGCGACTGAAGACGTCACTAGAGAAACATCGGGAAGAAATACGGTCCAAGGATAAGTTGTTGCAGGAAAAGAACTGTGATATCGATAATGTACCAAAAAAAAAATCAAAAAATTCGTTCGGTTGTGTTATTTTTGTTTTATTTTTAGTTGAAATCGCAAATCGAGCGACTCTCCAGCAGTGGAAAAGAACTGAGAAGGAAGCACAAAACGTTACAAACACAAGTTCGCACATTGTGCGATGAACGTGCCGATTTTTTGGTACAATTACAGGATCAACAAAGAGATATCAATGGTTTAAGGCAAAGATTAGGTTTAGCTCAAAAAGAAAACGAAGATTTAACCAAGGTAATATTGAAACAATTACGTGTTAATGTGCATTTCTTCTCAAATTCGTATTTAGAGTGATATGCCAATCCCATGTAATAAAGCTGTATACGATTTGGATGATCCAAATCGACCTAGATTTACAACACAAGAATTAAAAGATATCTTGCATGAACGTAATGAATTAAAGGCACGTGTCAGTGATTTGGAGGATGAATTAGAAACATATCGGCCCAAAGACAAAGTAGAAACGTAAGATTTCTTGTAGAAATACATGTAGGATTTTGTTCATTTTTTTATTTTAATTTATAGACTTAAAAATTTGTTTCCTTTAATGGATAAAATTGAAAATGCATGCGATAATCTTTTAAATTTTAGTAAAATTTCGTAAGTTTTTGTTTTAACGTTTTAATATCATACATATATTTGAATTGCGTGAATGAATTTTGTTTTCTTAGTCCTGATGATGAAGAAGCACCAGTTCAAGGACCACTTCCATATGAACCAGATGATGCACCTTGGAAAAAAACATCCGAATCCGGTATTAGAAAGTTGTAAGTAATTTAACAATTTCATTTAAAATGAAATTCTAAGGAATTGTTTTGTAGTTTTCGGAAATTATTTTCGGAGGGCAGCAATGGGAGTACTTTTCCTCGGCGTAGTTTATCCACACTCTCGAAAATGGCTTTATCATCAACTAGTGAACCAATTCCACTTTAATCAAATCAATAATAATGAAATTAAATTCAAATTTCCACGATTTGAAATCGATATAGCCGGTAATTTGCATTCCATGTGATAGAGAGATGAATTTCATTTTATATTATGATATTATTTTGTATTCATTTCTATTTTTAATTTTTATTGCGATTTAATAGGTCGAATAGGTGCAAAAACTTGTTTGTTTTTGTTTTGCTTCGTGTAAACGTATAGAAAAAGTGTTGAGTGCACCTGATAAATATGTGAAATAGGAAAACTTCACTCAATTATACACATTTTTATTGTTTTTATTAATTTTATGGTATATTTAATAGCTTTATTTGCAAGGGACATGATTTCTAATGTGTTTTATTGTGATATGTTTTAATATTAGGTACTAAAATTGGGAACATTTCAATAACAAACTGTTCTTCCATTTTTTTTAGATTTACTAAACAGACTGACAATTTGTTTTTTAAATGCAGTATTTACTTTTTGATCAATAATAATGACAATACTAATAAAAAAAGAATAATATATCAAATTATATCTTCCTACAGATTCTAAATTTATATTTATTATAGTTTTGTGAGAAAGGAATATAAGTGTTGGGAACAAATTGAATTTTTTTAAATCCAGTTTTCTGTTAACAAAAGGTTGATTGGTATTATTTTGTATTTTTATATTAATTTTTTTATATTCTTTATTCAGATTAATGCACTAATCGGTTTAGGAGTATGTAGTTGAGGTGCCAAAAAAATTTATGAATAAATTTAGCTGTACAGAAAAGTTTATATTTTTTTAAATTTGCCCGCTTCAAAAATTCCACCAATAGGATAACAGTTGCTATGCTAACAACTAGTTGTCAACATTACGAGTCCTAACCTCAGTTTTTTTCTAACAAATATACGATAATGATACAATTTTAAAGGGAAAATGTTTAGTATTTTATATTGGTTTCTAACAAACTATTTTCGACCCTTAATCAAATGGTTTCTTCATAAGACAACTGGTTTGTGCGAGTTGCAACGCATTTGTTATGGGGAGATTAGCGGAGCGCCCCGCATCAAAGGCGTAGAATATTCCCTTTCGATGTCGAAATCGAATGAAATCAAAAAATTAATAGAACACTTGGACGATATAACGACAAACAGGAGATTTACTGGCGCCAACGAACGTGAAATACTGCGGGGGGCCGTTAATACTGTGCTTTTAGTGAAGAAAATAAATCCAAAAATACATTTTCAGTTTGTGAAGAGTTTTGGTAAATGTGTGGAACAGATTTGGGGCTACAAACAATTAATTGCAGAAGTGGAAGCACTGCGAACCACACAATTCGATAGCGACGATTTGGAGCACGAAAGGAAATTATACGATTTGTGGAGTAATTTAATGCCAAATGAAAAATTGGATGCAAGAGTTACGAAACAGTGGCAGGAGATTGGCTTCCAAGGCGACGATCCGAAGACCGATTTTCGTGGTATGGGAATGTTAGGATTGGAAAATTTACTGTTTTTCGCTACGGAATATCGAAATCCTGCTCAACATGTTTTGTCGCATTCGCATCATCCCGTTTATGGGTATTGTTTTGCAATTGTTGGTATAAATCTAACGAGCATGGCGTGGATATTGTTGAAAAACGGTGACGCGAAAACGTACATTTATAATGTGTCGAAAAGTTTACCAACAATTAGACTATTTCATCAATTTTACAGTTATTTATTTTATGAATTTGATCGTTTCTGGTTAGAATGTAAACCGAAAGATATAATGGAATTTTCGAATATTAAAGACCGTTTCGAAATGAATATAAGGCAAAGTTTGCAGGATCCAAACACCACATTTCAAATTGGGAACACCGTAGACAATATTTAAAATTGACGATAATATTGATGTCGTGTACTTGTGTGTGATTTTTTACCTCACTAATTTATTCTAGCACGTAAATTATTTAAAATGCAGCTTGTTTTGGTTTAAATGCAAGCGAATTCTATGTGTATTTTATATATTAAACTTAAAGTTAATATTTGTACACCAATATTTTTTAAATAAAAGTAAAAATTTTACGATTCAATACTTGTTTTTAATGTAAATTAAAAATATAACAACCATCAATTTCCAGTCATTAATTTATTGACATCACAGATTTAAATTGACAGAAAATACTAAACTTTACAACCTTGTTTTATTATGTAGGTGCCAGATATTTTTTGTTTTACAAAGAAAATGATTTTCACAATATACGTACATAAAAGCAATCGTCTCACAACCGCATTAATATGTAATATATGTGAAGATTTTTGCACAGAAATAATAATATGGACAAAAATTTTAGAATAAACACTACATTCAATAATTATACTACTTATTATTAATCTAAAAAACGTAGTGATTATCCTAAAATAATTCATTAATTAATATAAATTAAGAACTATTATATAATATTTGAGATACAATTTTAATTTGTTTTAGTAGTCGTAGAAATCTTAACATTATTATGTAATAATAATATTTTATTTAAATTTTTGTGCTAAGGTGATAAAAGAGACTAAAAGAGTAATTAGTTATTGACAAAGAGTTTTCTTGAAAAAATTCTTTATCCTAATAGGAATGTCTTTAAGTTTTTTTTAATTATATATTTACAATATATATAAAAATATACAATTTTAAAGCGTTTTTTTCTAAAATGTGTTTATGTGTTATTTCTTTAATAAAGAAATTAAACAAAATTAAAAATCACAACAAAAATAAGCCATAAAATTCGTAAATCACGCTTATTTTCAAACTAAAAGTTAATAGGAATTATATTGCACTAATTTTTTGTTTTAGAATTATAAATATAGTTTGTTTATACGGAAAAAATATCTTATAAAACATGTAATACTTGTTAAAACCAGTGTTTTATAAAGTTATTTCGTCTATTTTATTATATTATGTGAGAAGTTAATTATACAAAAGTTTATTTTCTGCCCACAAGTTTTGTGACTTTTTGCATAATAGAATCAATATTTAATGAATACTTTTGTATATACAAATATTGTGCGAATACATTATTTACATTATTAAAGTTTTTTTATGTACAAGTTTATTTATATAATATAAAATTAGGATGTTTAAAACAAAATTTCCTTTATGATTCAGTCAAACAACCACGTAGTGATTAAAAATTAACTGAAAAATGGTCGATAATAATCATTCATTTGGAATGTATATTTGGAAATAAACAAATAATAATTAAAAATAATTAAAATGGGGTTTATACAGCACTGTTCAAAAATATTTTGGTAACAAAAAGAAAAATATATAAACAAATTAACTAAGTTTCATTAAATGCTAGGAAACCGTCATGCACGATATTAATTGTTGACAAAGTTGATTATAAACTAAATGATCACCGGATATCCGCCTCACTTTCAAACCTTTGGAATCTTTTTGTTTATCGATTATTTTCAGTTCAATTTGTATACCACCTTCATACTCTAACGATAAACGATCATTTACATCTTCGTAACTAAAGCACGTTTTCGGTGGTATTTGATTATTAATTGTCTTTTTAACCATTTCCAATATATCAGTTGATTGTAACTTTGAACATACTTCAGATAATTCAAATTCAAATGAACCGGAATTTTTATGTAGATTTGATGTTGGTGTTGCCATTGAATGGCCCTCATTATCATCATTATAATTACCATCTTGGACTGTAAATATACCAGAATCACCTAAACTTAATTTTAAATTTTGAAATATTTGAAAATTCTCCGTTTTACCAGCATTATTTAATTCTTGCGATATTTGCATACGTTCAAAATTATTATCAACTGGTCTAGTTCGTATATCGTTGTCGTATGCATGACTCGATTGCGTATTTGAACTAGAACTTGGACTTTGATTGCCAATACTCAAACTATCATTCGACAATGAATCATCTGAATAACAGGAACTTTTATCGGAATTTCGTCTTAGAAAAAACTCATCACCGTGCATATTTTGTTGTGAACTGTCCGTTTCATGGGTTTTATTCAATTTGTCATCGTTTTCTTGACTCGTTTTTCTACCAATGCCGCGTGTTATCGATGGCAGATTTTCAGATGGTTCCGATATTATGAAGGAGGGGATTTTTTGGATTTTCTGATTTTCTAGACTGTCCATTGAGTCTTCGGATGTGTCCGAGCCGGCCACCAGCGTTACTTCGCTTCCTAAATCAATAAATAACACAATAAACAATTTGGAAATAAACACAAATGTAAAAACTAAAACACGAAAACAATTAGGAATCTGCTTTAGTTGAATTACCACAAACATCCATAGATGGAGTAAGTTAAAATCCGTACTTTTTTAAAATGTAATTTCTTACCTAAGACATCGGTGACTGATATCTGTGGATGGCCAACATTTTGATCCAATTTCGGTGTACTATGCACTTGGATTTCTTCTTGTATCATATCTAAACCAGGACTACCTGGATTACTAATTGGTGAATTCGTCAAACTACGATGATTGTGTATATTTAATATGTGATGCATATGGTGGGGTTGATGTAGATAATTTGCTTGATTTTGCATATAATTGCCTAAATTTTGACTATAAGTGGCTGCTGCGGCTGCGGCAGCCGCCGCCGCCGCTGCTGCAGCCACTGAACTCGTATCCATCTTATTTTCTTCTTGTTGCTGTTGCAACTGTAGATTTGTCGATGGTATACCTTGCGTTATCGAACCACCACCACCAGTTGTATTTAATCCACTAATTCCTTGTGTTATTGATGATATACTACTGCCAGTTGGTGATTGTCCATAACCACCACCAAACACTGGCGATGTATTCGGACTCAATAACGGATTTAATATTGGTGAATTAGCACCAGAATACATGCCCAAATTGGGCACCTGTCCATAAATCGTTTGTTGTATTGGTGAATTGAGATTTTGTCCAGTTGTTGTACTACTATATGGTGACGTATGTAATGGACTATTACCATAACTGCGATTATTTGCATCAAATGCGGTCGGATCTGGTATTGTTGTATAATATTGATGGATTGGTGATGTACATTCAGTCATTTGATGACGGTCAGATACCATTTGATGGATTGGTGAACCTATAAAACGAACTTTAAACCATTTACTAATATTAATGAATTTACAATTGCCTGGAATCGATCGTGGTGGACTATTTCGATTCTGTAAGCCACGCTGTAACATTTGACATTCTTGTTGGGGTGTTGATGGACTTAAAGTCCTCGTACCACTTGCGGAACCTTCACTGCCACGTCGTACTGGCGAAAATCGTTCCAGTGATTTCTGTTCGCGTCCTATAAATATAATAGAAAAAACTTTCCCAACACAAACAAATACGAAAAAAAAAAAATTTCCACACACAGTACTTACTCGTGTACTATTGTTACTTTTTACATTAATTTACACAAGAAAAAAAGATTTGTTAATTACAAAATATGATAACAAAGCCCAACAAAGGCCCTACCTTGTAACTCCTGCACCGTAGGCAAATGTGGTTTGACAGCATGACGTGAATGTTTTCGTTGTGGTAAAATGGATGGCATATAGTTGCGTTTCATACGTGCTTCAACTTCCATCACAACTTCAGGTGGTATGACTATATGGAGTAATAAAAAGTGCATGCGAATAACAACAAATAAACTCTACCAGCTTGGCAAATAAAATAACAATTATATAAAAAAAATAATAATGCACAATTAAAAAAAAACCAACATATAAAAATATAATTAAAAAAAAAATATAGCGCTGTGCATTTTAGTTACAAAAAAAGGTGTTAACAATTTTATATATGGAAAAAAACTGTACCTTCCATTTGTTGTCTTTCAGAAAAACCGAAAATGTTATTTACAATTTCAACATATAATAATGTATAAAAACGATTTAATGAATAAATAAATAAATGAATCATACCTGGTGGCCGTTCCATAACTGTTAAAAGACCAGTACGACGTGTTCGTCCACCTGGATTCCCACTAGATTGTAACGAATGTACATCTTCTGGATTTGCCATTGTATGCCGTTTTGTATTGCCACGTCCTTGCATATATCGTGCCACTGCCAATTCATCCAATGTATGCTGGCCATGTTCAAGTGATTGTGTACCAGTTGCACTACTTAAACTTGGATTCCCACTAGAACTGGTCGACATCATCGACAGTTGTTCATGTGAACCGGGCGTACTCCATGCCATATGTAAATTGGCACCACCATCTTCACATGATAAAACAAAATATATATAAAGCAACAAAAAAAAATCAATCAAAGATTTTCAATTTACCAGAAGCTCTGCGTCCGAATCCGCCAGCGGCACTCAACACCGTCGGCGGCTTCAATAAATGCGGATCCTTGCCACCGAAATAGTGTGGATTCTTCTGGCCTAGTGCAGGAAGCAACAGTGGAAGATTCGTATGGGGAAGTCCTTTTGTACAATTTGGATCGTTTTGCGATTGTGTCATATAATGATTTTCTAACACTTGTTCGTGTGCTGGATCTCCAGGTCCCACTGTATGACGGCGTATCGTTAAATATCTATCCCCTGTACTTGAACAACTACTATAACCGGTCGTCGATGTTAATGGAACTGTTAACGAACAAGTATCTTCACTTGTATCCAAATCCATTTCACCGAACTTTTCCAATGGTTGATTATCACCATCATCTGCCAAATATACGGCCGGTATTGTTGGCAATGATACAAATGGTGAACCAACATCTTCAGCAATATGTTCATTCAATGATTTTCTACGTTCTTTTGCTTCGTCGCGTATTTCACGTAAATAATTCTCATTGAAACTTTCTCTACGATAATTAAACGATTCATCTGTTTGTTGTGTTAATATGGATTTTTCTGTTTCGTTTGCTAAATGTGTAACTAATTGTTGTTCGTTGAATGATTCACTTCTTTCATTTATTTTTGGTGGACGTGTATGTAAATATAAATCATTGTCTTCATCGATTTTTTGTTGTGTATCGACTTTTCTTTGTAGTAGAACTTTTGATTGAAAATTGATAGTGCGTTGATGTAATTTATCTAATAATAAATTATATATTGCATATATATGATCGAATGTATTACTTGTTAGAGACTGCATTATCATATTATGATTCAAATTTGGTAGCTGCAACATGTGATCTATCACAGTTTTATTTAATTGTTCGTCGCGTTCAGGACCTGTATCGACTGGTGGGGCATTACATAACCATCGATGTTTCATTATTTGTATGATGGTCAGTCTTTTTTCTGGATCAACAACAAGCATGTGACGAATTAAATGTTCACAATCTGGAAAAAAAATTTTTTACAAAAAAAATTTAATATGTTGAAAGACAAGTCATATAAATTTTCCATTTAAATTTTCGTCAATGAAATTCACATTAAAACATCATTTATTTACCTTGTGACATAAAATAGGGTATACGAAATTTTCCTTCAATTACAACATTTCGTAGGGCGTGTAATGTTGACCCATCAAAGGGCAGAGATCCACATACTAAGACATATAAAACAACTCCTAAACTCTGCAAATGAAAACAAAAAAGAAAACAATAACATTTTTTGGCATAATCAATAAACGATTTATATTTTATTGATATATATACTTGTATATATACAAATATTTAATGTGTTCTAAATAGATTTCATATAATTCTAAGCAAATATATATAAATCATAAAAATAACAATATATAAAAAATTCTAAACCCATAAATTTGTTACAACAACTCTAATAATTATAATTACAAAGTAGATGTTATTCTTTTCACGCATACAGGGTGAATTAGATTTATTATTATTTATATTAAAAGTTTATGTTCAAACTAAATTTATAACACCCTGTATACTTCCATCACGATAAATTTTTATGTGTAATAAATATTTCAACGATATATATTATTTCAATGCAATTTAACTATGTAAATGTTTATATATAAGTAAAAGAAACTTGAAAGTGGCAAAATGGGCTCAATTATATTGTGTATTATAATCCAATTATTCTTAACTTGTACACAATTGGAAGTAAATTGTTTTGATAATTATAGCATATTAATCGATCACATAAAAACATTACGCCCCAGTGAATTAACAATAGTGCATAAAAATGATCATAATAATAATTACTATAATTTTATTTACACTTTAACGCTTCCGAAAGTTATCATTAATTTAAAATACAATTCAAGTATTCTTAATTTACCTAAAAATTCAACATATATTATTATTGTTGATGATTATGAAAATTTCAATAATACAATAAATTGCATAATTTCACAAAAATTCAATAATCGCAATCATTATATATTACTAGTTAAAAAGATAAGACAACACGAAATCCGTGCAAGTTTTCAATTATTATGGCATTATAATATATATAAAGTGGCAATTTATTTAAAAAATTCATTCATAACATGGTATCCATTTAATATTGAGAATAATTGTGGTAATAAAATTGTTTTAATTGAAACTATAAAACCATTTCAATGGAATATACCGAAAAAATGGCATAATTGTACAATACGTGTAATTACATCAAAAACATCACACGTTATCAAAAATCCATATAATACAACAGATCCTGGTTCATTTATATTATTTACAAATATTATTATCAAAGCAATGGCAGCAAATGTTGTTCATGTAAAAATCAATGAAGATTATATAGAAAATTATACTAAAACATTACAATGGGATTCACTGAAGGAAATTATGTACGAACAAAATGGAAATTTGGGCTATTATTTCGGTACAATTAATATAGTAGATTATAAAGTAGTTGATAAACATGACTTTGAAGATACATACGATTTTGGACAGCATAAATTGGTCGTTATTGTACCAAAAGTTGCGCTTTTATACAAATCAAGTATACGATTTTCCACATCAGTTTTAATCGTTCTATTAATTGTTGCAATTTCTGTTATACTTTTTTGGAAAATCAGTATGAAAATAACATTTTCAAAAGCAATTTTCATGTACATTCAAATGACATTACAAAATAATTTACAAACAATTCCGAAAATAATTAGTTTTAAATTATTATTTGCTATTTTATTGTTTTATTTTATTTTTATCAATTGTTTATTACAAACACAATTAAGTAGTAATTTAACAGCACAAAAAATGAGAAAAATCCGTACAATTTTGGATGCAAGTGATGCTGGAGTACCATTTGTGGCACCAAAATTATATTTTTTCCATGAAGTTTTACGTTTAATTGATGAAAAATTAAAAAGAACAACACCAATTACGAATACACTGGAAATGATTGAAGAATTAGTAAAAACACAAGATTATGCTATAATTGCATCAAAAGAACATTTAAGTTACATAAAAAATCCGAATGCATTAGTTATACTGGATGATGATCCACTTATGTCTACTATGCACCGTTTTATTGTGCCATTCGGTTATCCATTATTGGACACAATCAATTTTTGGATTATTAATTTAATAGAAAATGGCATTATGGAGAAATGTATGTTTGATTCGGAACGTTTTTTACAACAAATGGCTTTCAATGTACCATATATGGATGTTAGAAAAGTTACATTAACAGACACACACAACATTTTCATTTGTTTAATTTACGGTCTATGTATATCAATGATTATTTTCGTAATTGAAATTCTGTCATACTCCTATATTGTTTAAATTGTCAGGCTTTTGTGGAATTGTGCAATATAACGAATATTTTGATGCACTTAAACAATAACATAGAAATTAGATAACACAAACATTATACAGGGTGATTTTATTTAAGTTTACACAATAATTGTTTTAAAAATCAAAAAAGATATTTTAACTAATAATGCAAATGTTTCATATTTTGCACAAAGAATAGCTATGTTTTAAGGTTTTCAAGTCAACAGAAAATTATGCCATATTTTTACACTGGGTGTTCTATTATTAGTGTAAATTTTGATTAATTTTTTTTTTTTGTTTCTAAGCATAAATTGGGATAAAAATTAAACCAGTGCCCGGATTGAGAACAGCGATTCGAAACCAAAAACAGTATAACAACAATTAATAACAATTAGAAAAACGAAACGAAATGTTAATTTCGATGCGAAAAAGTAGTTCACAATTCGGCCCTAGTTTTTATT